>PIJE02001262.1:15000-37500 GCA_002895965.2 Coryphaenoides rupestris | reverse complement strand
TATGAACCAGGCTGGTAGTGTCTAACCCTGGTATGAACCAGGCTGGGTAGTGTCTAACACTGGTATGAACCAGGCTGGGTAGTGTCTAACCCTGGTATGAACCAGGCTGGGTAGTGTCTAACCCTGGTATGAACCAGGCTGGGTAGTGTCTAACACTGCTCTCCGTGATGTCGTCTCCCCAGCGTCTACATCGCTAGCTTCCCAGAGTACACCACCGCCATGATCGACCACCTGCTCACCATGAAGATCAACCACTGGAATGAGTAAGACTCTTCGTTTATCCCACACGTCTTTCTTTAAATTGCACCTTTGATTGTTTATTTTTTATATATTTGATTTTTTTTGTGCATTTTTTTGTATTTCTTAGTTTTTACTGTTTAATATTCAATGTTCAATGTTGGGCACCAATTGCACAAACGCACATTCCTTGTTTGCAAAAGCGGTGCCAATAAATTCAGATTCAGATTCTCATAACTAATTAGTTGTTAATAAAAACCTATGTGGAACACGGGGCTGCCCCATTTTCTCCTGTTGGGGTTGACGTGTGCCGGCGTGTGCCCGTGCGTGTGTGGCGTGTGTTGTCGTGTGTTGTGCGTTGCCGTGCGGTGTGGGTGTGCCGTGGCCGTGCGTGTGGTCCGTGCGTGGTGTGTGCGTGTATTGTGCGTGTGCCGTGTGTTGTGCGTTAGTGTGCGTGTGTTGGGTTGCGCGTGTGTGCGCGTGTGTTGTGTTGTGCGTGTGTTGTGCGTGTGTTGTGCTGTGTGTTGTGCGTGTGTTGTGTTGTGCGTGTGCTGTGCGTGTGTTGTGTTGTGCGTGTGCGTGTGTCGTGCGTTTTGGTTGTGCGTGTGGCTGTGCGTGGTTGTTTGCGTGTGCTTGGTTGTGTGCGTTGTGCTGTGCGTGTGTTGTGCGTGTGTTGTGCGTGTGTGCTGTGTGTTGTGATGCTGCCTCCTCATGAACGCCGTCCTCCAGTGAGATACGGGACTTGGCCACCAGAGCCCTCCACAACCTCACAGCCCAAGCGCCCGACTACATGGCCTCAGGTGAGCGGCGGTAGCATCCTGTGGACTCGTCACGGCGTTCACCACACAAACTCTCCCTGAAGCGCGTCTCTCACTTGTTTGTTTCTCGCGCAGTTTTGCCGCAGCTGCTGCGAAGCGCCACGGCTAGCGACCTCCACGGACGCCACGGCGCCATCTTGGCGTGCGCCCAGATCACCCACGCCTTGTACAAGTTGGCCGCCAACGGCGACAGGTAGCGTCCCGACGGTCCAATAATACCGTCGGTTATTAAGAAGGTTGTTACGTAGCTTGTGGACGTTGGGGATGGAACCCAGGACCTTGAAGTCGCCGCGTGGACACCGTAGTCGCTACGCCGCTGTCCTGCCGGCGCCCCGTTATGTAATTTCTTCCTGCTTGTCTCCTCGCAGGCCCGCAACGGACATCGTAACCCCTGACTGCCTGAGCGGCTTTAAGAGCATCCATCAGGCGGTCAGTATGGCTCAGCATCACTTTTGTCAAGAGTAGCAATACGAGATATGACTGACAGGAGTTCGGATGTGGTAACTCAAGCCAAACGTATTTGCTATGTCACTAATGTGTTTATTTTCCTTGGCAGCTCCTCGACAAAAAGCAATACAGGTAAAACTGAGAGCAGATATGAGATGAGATCACATCTCACATATCATCTTAACATTCGGATCTTGACGTGTCTTGAACAACGGTTTATGTTCCCTTTACTGACTGACTTACTTACTTACTCCAGGAGCTTTAGCGGGGAGCTCATGAGGCCTGCCAGTGAGTCGAACTTGAACTAATCATGTACTTAAATAAAGAATCCCACAAATGTTCTCCGTGCAATTCAATTAACGTCTCAACTGGCTCCCCGTTCCCCAGTGTGCAAGCTGATCGAGAAGCTGTCCCTCTCCAAGATGCCTCTGAAGAACGACCCCATCATCGGTACGGTTTCATTCGGTCTTGAATCGATCAGATGTTGGTGTTTTGCATCTCTGGTCTCCCGTGTGTCTCCCGTGTGTAACCCGGTGCTCGTGTCCCCAGAGGGCTGGCAGTGGCTGATCGACGACACCCTGCGGAGCCTCCACCTCGTGTCCTCCCGCACCCGGGACCTCATCCGGGTAACTGGCGACGTACACTCCGGCATCCCATTCTTCTTCTTCTGCCCTCGCTTGTTTTTGACATGTGAATGAAAAACCGGCTTTCTCTCTTGCCGCCTCCCCCCCACCACCTCTCCTCTCCCCCCTCCCCTCCCTCCGTCCATCCCCCCCTCTGTGGGGATGAACAAACAGTCGGAGCTGTTGGTTGGTCGGTCGGTTGTGTTCTCCGTGTCTCTGTATCTAAACAACAGCGTTCATTGTGTTGTGACGTGTGCGCAGGACTCGGCGGTGGCGGCGTTGGCAGCGATGTGCGACGAGTACTACCAGACCCAGCCGGGCCAGGCCGACCCCCGCGTCCAGGGTGAGACCCGGGGGTGGGGGGTGGGGTTGGGGGTGGGGTGGGGGGGACCCATTCATCCAAACCCCACTCAAACACAAGAGCATCACCATAACCTTGTGTCTGTGTGTGTGTGTTTGTTTATCTTTATGTACAGAGGCGTCTGTGTCTTCCGAGCGTGTCCGCTTATCAGAGTCTGAGTGCATTTCCACACAACTTTATGTGTCTCGATATCATGTGCTATATTATTATTATTATTAATATCATGTTATCTCTAAATATTACCTGTAATACTACCTCTCATCTCCTCTCATCATCATGTGCTATATTATTATTATTATTAATATCATGTTATCTCTAAATATTATCTGTAATAATACCTCTATCTCAGTGTGCTATATTATTATTATTATTATTAATATCATGTTATCTATAAATATTATCTGTAATACTACCTCTCATCTCCTCTCATCATCATGTGCTATATTATTATTATTAATAATATCATGTTATCTCTAAATATTATCTGTAATACTACCTCTCATCTCCTCTCATCATCATGTACTATATTATTATTATTATTATTAATATCATGTTATCTATAAATATTATCTGTAATACTACCTCTCATCTCCTCTCATCATCATGTACTATATATTATTATTATTAATATCAATGTTATCTCTAAATATTACCTGTAATACTACCTCTCATCTCCCTCTCATCATGTACTATATTATTATTATTATTATCATGTATCTATAAATATTACCTTGTAATACTACCTCTCATCTCCTCTCATCATTCCTGTACTTATATATTATTATTATTAATATCATGTTTATTTCTAAATATACCTGTAATACTACCTCTCATCTCCTCTCATCATCATGTACTATATTATTATTATTATAATATCATGTTATCTCTAAATATTACCTGTAATACTACCTCTCATCTCCTCTCATCATCATGTGCTATATTATTATTATTAATATCATGTTATTTCTAATATTACCTGTAATACTACCTCCTCATCTCCTCTCATCATCATGTCTATATTATTATTTATTTATTAATATCATGTTATTCTCTAAATATTACCTTAATACTACCTCTCATCTCCTCTCATCATCAGTGTACTATATTATTATTATTATTATATCATGTTGTCTCTAAATATTACCTGTAATACTACCTCTCATCTCCTCTCATCATCATGTTGCTATATTATTATTATTATTAATATCATGTTATCTCTAAATATTACCTGTAATACTACTCTCATCTCCTCTCATCATTCATGTGCCTATATTATTATTATTATTAATATCATGTTATCTCTAATATTACCTGTAATTACTACCTCTCATCTCCTCTCATCATCATGTGCTATATATTATATTATTAATATCATGTTATCTCTAAATATTACCTGTAATACTACCTCTCATCTCCTCTCATCATCATGTGCTATATTATTATTATTATTAATATCATGTTATCTCTAAATATTATCTGTAATACTACCTCTCATCTCCTCTCATCATCATGTGCTATATTATTATTATTATTAATATCATGTTATCTCTAAATATTATCTGTAATACTACCTCTCATCTCCTCTCATCATCATGTGTAATATTCTTAATGTCATGTCCAATACCTCTCCTACATTACCTTTCAACATTATGTGCAATATTCTTAATATTCTTTCTATCAGGTGCAATACGTCCCCTAACCATTATTATTATCACAGTATTACACTTCAATTATGACTAATTGTTTTCGCCGTCTGAATATCTTATCTTGCCGATATATTATATATTTGTATATTTTGACTGTACATTTGTAAATCTGTCTCTTATTTGTATTATTCTGTGTATTTCTCTATTGTTTTATTTTACTGTATTGCTATGCAACTTGGCACAAGAATTTCCTTCGGGATTAATAAAGTTCTATCTTATTTTGTCTTATCTATCTTATGTGTGTATCGCTGCATTTTCATTCAACTGTGTGCGTGCGTGTTTGTCTGTGTGTCTGTGTGTGTGTCTGTGTGTGTGTGTAGACCTCCTGGTATCTCAGTACCTTGCGGGCCTGCAGAGCCCGGAGGTTCTCACCCGGTGCAGCTCAGCTCTGGCCCTCGGCTGCCTGCCCAGATGCATGACCCGGGGGAAACTGCAGCAGGTGAACACCGCGTCAAGTCTACACACACACACACACACACACACACACACACACACACACACACACACACACACACACACACACACACACACACACACATATACACACACACACACACGCCTGCACACACATCCTGTTGTCTCAGGTTACATGGTGTGTGTGTGTGTGTTTACCTTCATGTCCTCCCTGCGTTAGATCCTGGACACCCTGGGGAGGGTTTGTGTGTCTGGGCAGAAGGAAGCATGCTTCACCGAGGGCCGGAGAGACGCCGTCCGAGCCATCGCTCAGTGAGTAGCTTGCCCCGGAGATCTTGTGCCGCCATCTTGTTTTCCGCCATCTTGGAGAGGGCCAGCCTGTAAACCCATAGAAGTAAATGGGGGGGGGGGGGGGAGATGCGTTTATTTCTGGATAAAAAGCACGATTACTTTTGGACTATAACGAGCCATCTTTATATTCAAGGGTGTATGATTGTGTATTATTAGCAATATTACCTTTCATCATCATGTGCAATATTCATAAGATAGAACTTTATTAATCCCGAAGGAAATTCTTGTTCCAGGTTGCAGAGCAATACAGTACAATAAAACAATAGAGAAATACACAGAATAATAAAAATAAACTAACAGATTTACAAATGTACAGTCAAAATATACAAATATAAAAATATATAAATATATAGGCAAGATAAGATATTCAGACGGTGAAAACTATTTGTCATAATTGATGTGTAATACAGCTGTGATAATAATAATGGTTAGGGGACGTATTGCACCTGATAGAAAGAATATTAAGAATATTGCACATAATGTTGAAAGGTAATGTAGGAGAGGTATTGGACATGACATTAAGAATATTACACATGATGATGAGAGGAGATGAGAGGTAGTATTACAGGTAATATTTATAGATAACATGATATTAATAATAATAATATAGTACATGATGATGAGAGGAGATGAGAGGTAGTATTACAGGTAATATTTATAGATAACATGATATTAATAATAATAATATAGTACATGATGATGAGAGGAGATGAGAGGTAGTATTACAGATAATATTTATAGATAACATGATATTAATAATAATAATAATATAGCACATGATGATGAGAGGAGATGAGAGGTAGTATTATAGGTAATATTTATAGATAACATGATATTAATAATAATAATAATATAGCACATGATGATGAGAGGTAGTATTACAGATAATATTTAGAGATAACATGATATTAATAATAATAATAATATAGCACATGATGATGAGAGGAGATGAGAGGTAGTATTACAGGTAATATTTAGAGATAACTTGATAATAATAAGAGTATTGCACATGATGTTGGGCAGTAATATTATTATTATTATCATCATGTGCAATACTACACCTCAATACCATTGGCAACTTGTTTTGTTTACTGAATATCTTACCTATACCTTTCCTTAGGCTTATTCACTGCACATTAGTTTTCTTTTTTTATTCTATTGTTTATTACTCCATTGCTATGTTGTTGGTATTTTGAGCAACCTGGCTCTGGCACAAGAATTTCCATCGGGATTAATGAAGTTCTATCTTATCTTATATTGTATAGCTATAAATGTAATATATGTTGGATGTTTTGTAGACAATGTCTCGGTAGCACCCTGCTCCCCCCTGGTCCTCCCAGGTGTTGAGAGGAGGGATTAGGGCTCTTTTCTCTGGCGGGAGGCTGAATGGCGAGAGGCAACACCTCGCCGCTCGACCTGCCGGACCCGACGGACGTGTTCGCCCGACACCAGACCCTCGATCTGATGGGGCGGGGGGGGGGGGGGAGGTTATGGGGGAGGTTATCTCCCAACTAATGACTTCTTCACTTATTCCTGGGAATGTCTTCAATGTTTTCTTTGTGGCACACTTAGGTATTTTTTTTAATTTGTGAATAAAATCTGGCTTCTCTTTTGTTTTCTCTCTCTGTCTCTCTGTCTCTGTCTGTCTCTCTCTGTCTGTGTCTCTCTCTCTCTCTCGCTCTGTCTCTCTGTCTGTGTCTGTCTGTGTCTCTGTCCCTCTCTGTCTTTGTCTGTCTCTCTGTTGTCTTCTGTCTCTTTTTCCCTCTCTGTCTTTGTCTGTCTCTCTGTGTCTCTGTCTCTGTCTCCGTCTCCATCTCTGTCTATCTCTCTCGCTCTGTCTCTTTCTGTGTCTCTCTGTCTCTGTCTGTCTCTCTGTCTCTGTCTGTCTGTCTGTCTGTGTCTGTCTGTGTCTCTGTCTGTGTCTCTGTCTGTGTCTCTGTCTGTGTCTCTGTCTCTGTCTCTGTCTGTGTCTCTGTCCCTCTCTGTCTTTGTCTGTCTCTCTGTCTATGTCTCTGTCTGTCTCTCTGTCTCTGTCTCTGTCTGTCTCTCTGTCTCTCTCTCTGTCTGTGTCTCTGTCTGTCTCTCTGTCCCTCTCTGTCCCTCTCTGTCTCTGTCTGTCTGTCTCTCCCAGACTGTGTGTGGAGGCCGGTGTGTGTGCCGAGGGCTCCCCGGACTCGGTGCTGTGCTCCGGGAACGTGGAGCAGGTCTACGGGCCGCTGCTCTACAGCATGGGGGACTACACCACGGACAGCAGGGGGGACGTCGGGTCCTGGTGAGACACACACACACGCACACGTTGGACACACACATGTTGGATCACAGTTGATCCTCCAGGATCAACTGTGATCCAACATTCCTTGGATCAACATCCAAGGAATGTGTGTGTGTGTGTGTGTGTGTGTGTGTGTGTGTGTGTGTGTGTGTGTGTGTGTGTGTGTGTGTGTGTGTGTGTGTGTGTGTGTGTGTGTGTGTGTGTGTGTGTGTGTGTGTGTGTGTGTGTGTGTGTGTGTGTGTGTGTGTGTGTGTGTCTCTCCCCCTCCACCCCGGGGAGACGTTGTCGTCGCACCTGTCCCGCCATCCTATCGGTGTCCCGGAGGCACGCTCACAGGATTCGCCAGGAATGTCACCTGACGCGTCACTTGTCCCCGAGAGACGCCGCGTCGGCCATTGTCTTCCACCCCCTCATGCTCCAAATCATTTAAAGTCGAGCAACATTATTTTCTTTCTCCTTCCCCTGAGGCGTCGTCAGAGGAGGAGGAGGAAGAGGAGGAGGAGGAGGAGGTTTCACTGAGCCTCCCTCCTCTCTCCTCTCTCCCCCCTCCCTGAGGAATGCCTTTACAACACCTGTGCACCGGTCATGCACCTGTTCCCACCTGTTCAGAATATTACTCAACTGTTGCAATTACTGTCTGGGCGATGCTCACATAGATGGAGCCTGTTCACCATGTCACATAAACAAATGGGGCCCTGCGGCTAGCGGCCTCTCCCTGAGCCGCCGCCGCGCGCTTGCAGCTAGCGGCCTCTCCCTGATCCTAGCGGTGCCCCAGAGAGGAGGGAGGAGCAAATACATGTACCTGGCTCCAGTTAGGGGGGGGGGGAGGGGGGGGGTGGTGTGTGTGTGTGTGTGTGTGTGTGTGTGTGTGTGTGTGTGTGTGTGTGTGTGTGTGTGTGTGTGTGTGTGTGTGTGTGTGTGTGTGTGTGTGTGTGTGTGTGTGTGTGTGTGTGTGTGTGTGTGTGTGTCTGTTCACTGCATTCAAATGAAGCTTCTTGTCACTTTGCATGTTGAATTAACGTGCGAAGACAAATGATTTAAAGGTTATTGATTCGTGGTGCTGAACTCCCAGTTCTGCGTTCATCGCGTTTGCAAAGCGACTCAGAGACACAACGCGGATCTCTTGCGATTCCACGTCCGTGATACGTGGACATACAGTAAGTGGGCAGTGTAGCGTCTCCAATCCTAAATGTACGTTCAAATCCAGAAACGGGACGGCGACATCGAGTCTGCTCCCCTGAAAAGCATTTTTATCCATGTGGAAAATACCAAGTCTTTCCACTGTCCTGCTGAGCAGTCTGGCGGTCCAAAACACAACTCTTCCCCTCTTGACCCAATCATCGATTACTTGACACGTTCCTCTGCAGAGAACAGCAACGCTAAGCTGTGTGTGTGTGTGTGTGTGTGTGTGTGTGTGTGTGTGGGTGTGGGTGTGTGTGTGCTCAACAGGGTGAGGGAGGCGACCATGACCAGCCTGATGGAGGTGACCCTGTTGGTGGTGGGCTCGGCCCCAGAGCTCCTCTCTCCACACCTGTGAGTGCTACACCTTGGAAATACAAACTACATTTCCCAGCAGCATTAGGGGGGGGGTGGTGTGGCTGAGCCTTTGCTCATTTGTCCAGTTTATTGACCAATCAGTGTGACGGATACATACTGTAGGTTAGTTAACTCCAGTAACTACAGAAATTGTTTGAAGTTTGAATTCAAAACATAATGAAGTTTTGGAAAGACGTCATCTCAGACACGCTCAAATATACAGAATGAAGAACGTTTCAATTCTAGCATTTTAACTTAAGAAGATAAGATGAGACCTTTATTCATCCCGAAAGAAATTCTTGTGCAGTTTGCTCAAAAATACCGACAACATAAGAATTAAAACAATAGAATGAAGTTTATAAGCCTAATAGAAAACCATTATAGGTAAAATATATTTAGTAGAAAACAAAATAAATGTGTTAACCTCGGCATGTCCCCTGTTCTGTTCTGAGCAGCTGAAAACCTGTTCATGTTCTCCGCTCGCAGGCTTGACTTCCACCCAATAACGCCGTGACGTCTCCAACGCCGCGCGCTTTGTACACAAACCCAAACCGATCACAACATGCTCCTACACGAGCTCAAATCACATTCCTTGTTTCTGGAAAGGCCACCACTATAGACCTACGGTGACATTTTGACAAATTTCGCTCCCGGGATTAATAAAGCACAATTAAAGGAACTTTGCCGCCTGTCAGCCGTATATCTGCATCAGGGATACAGTGTGAACCTTATCACTGTATATCTGCATTAGTGATATAGTGTGAACCTTATCTCTGTATATCTGCATTAGTGATGCAGTGTGAAGAAACTGCTGCAGTTGTTGCAGATTCTCTCTGTGTCTCCAGGGGGCGCCACTCACACGTGCAGATGCTAAATCTCACCCTGACTCTGCCAACCCCCAACTTAATGAGTTAATGACTGAAGGCCTCTGTATGCGTCTCCCAGAACTGAGGTCAGAACAAATCGGACGCTCGAATTCGACTTCTACCTTGTATAGTTCCACAGCACTGGCCGATATTGGGGCCGGGACTAACTAGAGTATAGGAGGCTGTACGTCAACCTACCGAGGTCTGGCGCCGGCCTCCAAGCCGGATTCGGGGAGTACAAATTAATGAAAAAAAAACCAACAGTCGCGTCAGAAGCCGGTTTCTGACACATTTCGGGAGAAGCATCCAGAGGCATCCTTAAGTAGGGGGTTAAGACGTCGGTTGGATGAGGCGGGGTGAGAGATCTGGGTGGAGCAGCATGGAGGAGAAATGAACGTTGTTCATTCAGCATATGATGCACATGATGCAATGATGCAAAGCCTGTTGACAATTCAGTTATTTTAATAGAAGTGTGTGTGTGTGTGTGTGTGTGTGTGTGTGCGTGTGTGTGTGTGTGCGTGCCTGTGTGTGTGTGTGCATGCCTGTGTGCGTGCCTGTGTGTGTGTGTGCATGCCTGTGTGCGTGCCTGTGTGTGTGTGCGTGTGTGTGTGTGTGTGTGTGTGCGCGCGCACAGGGTGGAGCGCATGATGTGCTCCCTCGCCCAGCAGGCGGCGGAGAAGATCGACCGCTACCGCGCCCATGCCGGCACCGTCTTCCTGCGCCTCCTCCACCACTCTGCACCCTCAGTTCCTCACATCCCCCACCGGGAGGAGCTGCTCAGCGTCTTCCCCCCGTGAGTGTCTCAGTGTCTCAGTGTCTCCGGGGCCTCTCTGTCATCATGTCTTTTACGTTTGTGTGAACGCAGGACACACACAGCAGGTGTCGGCTTGTCCTGTGAATCTCGGGTATGTTTTCAGAGTGCCCTAGTGCCCTGGAGCAAGGGTTGGCATGTTTGACTCCCAGCCGAAAGAGTCTGGGTTTGAACCCCATTGTTCAAACCCCAAAAAACTATGTCTCTATTTATAGCACTTTTCAAATCATTCAAATCCAAATGCTTTACAAGGGCAGCAGAATAGAACAGACACGTCATAGAACGTTTTAAAAAGACAGTTGAAAATGTTGTTTATAAAACCAATACACAAATAAAATTAATAAAAGGCAGATTCACAGAAATTAAAACTCAGGTAAAATCAGGAAAGGCTCTCTGATAAATGTTTTAAGAAGTGATTTAAAGGAGATCACTGACTCAGCTGTCCTGATTTCCTAATGCGTTGGGATAACAGCTAATATATAACATATAACATATATATATAATGTTCTATATGAAGATAGGCTTTTTGTTTTCACCTCATTGGCTAAATTCAACAAAATACGCGCCCCCCCCCCCAAAAATGTGTTTTTCGAACATTTGCCTGACGACGTGTCCACACAGACGTGCGTTGTGACCAACGACATGACGCCAGCATCTCCCTGCCCCGCCCCTCGCCCCGCCCCTCGCCTTATGTGAAGCTGGAGACCGGTTTTGGCGCTTTCAGAGCCACCAATCAGGTCCGTCCTGGAGGTCACAAACATCAGATAGAACTTTATTAATCTTATATATATATACAGTAAATCTAGTAAATATATAAGATAAGATAGAACTTTATTAATCCTGAAGGAAATTCTTGTGCCAGGTTGCATAGCAATACAGTACAATAAAACAATAGAGAAATACACAGAATAATACAAATAAACTAACAGATTTACAAATGTACAGTCAAAATATACAAATATATAAATATATAGACAAGATAAGATATTCAGACGGTGAAAACAATTAGTCATAATTGAAGTGTAATACTGTGATAATAATAATGGTTAGGGGACGTATTGCACCTGATAGAAAGAATATTAAGAATATTGCACATAATGTTGAAAGGTAATGTAGGAGAGGTATTGGACATGACATTAAGAATATTACACATGATGATGAGAGGAGATGAGAGGTAGTATTACAGATAATATTTAGAGATAACATGATATTAATAATAATAATAATATAGTACATGATGATGAGAGGAGATGAGAGGTAGTATTACAGATAATATTTATAGATAACATGATATTAATAATAATAATAATATAGCACATGATTATGAGGAGATGAGAGGTAGTATTACAGGTAATATTTATAGATAACATATTAATAATAATAATAATAATAATAAATATAGCACATGATGATGAGAGGAGATGAGAGGTAGTATTACAGGTAATTATTTATAGATAACATGATATTAATAATAATAATGAATAATATAGCACATGATGATGAGAGGAGATGAGGTAGTATTTACAGGTAATATTTATAGATAACATGATATTAATAATAATAAGTATAGCACATGATGATGAGAGGTAGTATTACAGTAATATATAGATACATATTAATAATAATAATAATAATAATATAGCACATGATGATGAGAGGAGATGAGAGGTAGTATTACAGGTAATATTTATAGATAACATGATATTAATAATAATAATATAGTACATGATGATGAGAGGAGATGAGAGGTAGTATTACAGGTAATATTTAGAGATAACATGATATTAATAATAATAATAATATAGTACATGATGATGAGAGGAGATGAGAGGTAGTATTACAGGTAATATTTAGAGATAACATGATATTATTAATAATAATATAGCACATGATGATGAGAGGAGATGAGAGGTAGTATTACAGGTAATATTTATAGATAACATGATATTAATAATAATAATAATAATAATAATATAGCACTTGATGCTGAGTTTACAGGGATAACGAGAGGGCAGATGCAGTAAATAAATAAATACAATTAAATAAATATACTGTGCCGACCTGCATTTTTTCCCTGCGTGACCTTTGACCCGCTGCGTGCTCCAGGGAGACGGGGACCACGCTGAACTGGACGGCGCCCTCCCAGGCCTACCCCTACATCACCCAGCTGATCAGCCTGCCCCGGTATCGGTACCACACCCTGCTGGGCCTCACCGTGTCCGTAGGAGGACTCACCGACTCCACGGTAGGCTCACCCACTGGTTGCCCTGGGACGGCTGCTGTAAACTGGTCTCGTCCTGGTCCTGGGTCACTATAGGGGTCTAGTCCGGTCCTGGTTTACTATAGTGGTCTAGTCTGGTCCTGGTCCACTATAGGGGTCTAGTCTGGTCCTGGGTCACTATTGTGGTCTAGTCTGGTCCACTATAGGGGTCTAGTCTGGTCCTGGGTCACGATAGGGGTCTAGTCCAGTCCTGGTTTACTATAGAGGTCTAGTCCGGTCCTGGTCCACTATAGTGGTCTAGTCCTGGTCCTGGGTCACTATTGTGGTCTAGCCTGGTCCACTATAATGTTCTAGTCCTGGTCCTGGGTCACTATAGGGGTCTAGCCTGGTCCACTATAGTTGTCTAGTCTGGTCCTGGGTCACTATAGTGGCGTAGCCTGGTCCACTATAGGGGTCTAGTCTGGTCTTGGGTCACTATAGTGGTCTAGTCTGGTTCTGGTCCACTATAGGGGTCTAGTCTGGTCCTGGTCTAGAGTACAAAGTAGTCGTAATAATAAAGCAACACATTGTGCTGTTCAGTACCTCCCTGCTCCTTGAGGTGGCGCCAGAGCTCCAGGGTTCCCCTCCCGGTCCGTGTTATCACCTGACTTGTAAAAGCAGATCTGGAGAACGGCTCCAAACGCCAAAAAACGAGATTTTGCCCGAGGAAATATATAAACAATAAGCTCGGCTTCGTGGAACCGGAGACACACAAGACAAGACGGCAGCGGGATCATAACAATACGACTAATATCTGGTTTGGGCTGGCAGGTGCGAATGTGGCCCAGAGCCCGCGGCGCGCGTTGCTCAATAGCCGCCGGGCAGCCGCGAGGACGTCGTACCCTCGCGTCGAGGCTCGCCCCGGCCTGTCGCCCCAAACAATCGTTTTTTTTTCTCTCACCGTTCAGCGCCGCGCGCGACGACAAGCAAGCAAACAGAGGAGGGAAAATAACCTGTCAACAGCTTTATCTTCTTCGTCATCATCGCCCTCGTCGTCGTGTTGTCTGGAAAAGACACGTGTACACACACACATACAGACACACACACCCCACCTCCCAGAGTTTCGACACCAACGGTCTCATCATTTTGTCCAATACCTTTTTTTTTCCCTTCTCCCCTTTTTTTCTTTCCCAATCTTTTAATTGTGTTGTCTGTAACGGTGACGGATGGTTCTAGCCTCTCCTGGTTCCCGGTCTCTCGCCACACCGGTTTTGCCCCACTGGGGGTGGGGGGGGTGGGTTGGGTAATCCGGGGACGTGCAGGGACACCTCGCCACCCCTCAACCCCTGGCTTGGTTAATACCCTGCTTCAGGGCTGCCGCCGGGACCGTTTCCCCGTTCCCTCGTCACAGATAAGCCCCTTTGGCCCGTTATTCCGCCCCTGGCCAACAGGGGGTGCCGTCGGGTCCCGGTCCGGGACTGTCGTGATTGATGCCTGGTCGTCTCGTCCTGAAACAACACGCACTCAGCGTGTTTGTAATCTAGTCAGTAATGTCACGGCGGTTATTGACATGCTGTGAATCTGTGATATACTCGTCAGCCTGTCTCAATTAACTACTTGGATGCTCTGACCAAGTTCCACGCGCAGAGGCGACTATGTCATGTCAGAGAGTTGTGTTGTTGTACAAAGTGTACAAATACCTGGCTAACGTGGTGACCACAAAACTGCAAACTGCCACCGAGCGCGTTACAAACGTTCATCCATAAAATACATTCTTGACAAACTCTTGAAAAACATCTGCGTCACATGACCCTTCTTACCCGCCTCGGTGAGTCAGCGGGGAGATTCGCCACAAGCGTTCGGTCGAGGCTAGCGAAGACATCTGGATGATGACGCGCGTGAGAGGAGGGTAGTAATGGTGCAGAGCAACTGCGGACGTCTATTAGAACGATTTTCTTTTACGAGGTCCGCATAATCAAGGAAGAATGCATGGAGGATCTTCCAGCACATTCTTTCCGCCACCACCTCTGCGCGGTCGAAGGCTGAAACCGATATTCCTAATCCTCTACGGGTCCACGGAGGGAGGGCGTCCGATATCTCAGGAGAGTCTGTAGTTCGACTCCACGCCGCACGCAACGTGCCAGCGAACGATGGATCAGCCACGGGATCGCCCTCAACAATCCCATCAGAAAGCGATGAAGAACTCTGCTTACTGGTTTAGTCATTTATCTTTTATCTAAAGCAACGCGCCTCGCGAGGAAGTCTGATGTGGGGTGGTGATGGTGGTGATGGTGGTGAGGTGGGATGGGTGATGGTGTGATGGTGGTGATGGTGATGATGGTGGTGGTGGTGTTGAGAAGGGAGTCGTGTGGTGATCGGGCTTCCGGCCGGGAATCGAACGAACTCCCCACCCGCCAGACTTCAGGTGTGTCCCTCCCACCTCTCCAGGGGGGGTCGGGGTATGTGGCCTCCCGTCTCTGTAGGAGCCCTCGTGTCTGTAGGAGCCCTCGTGTCTGTAGGAGCCCTCGTGTCTGTAGGAGCCCTCGTGTCTGTAGGAGCCCTCGTCTCTGTAGGAGCCCTCGTGTCTGTAGGAGCCCTCGTGTCTGTAGGAGCCCTCGTCTCTGTAGGAGCCCTCGTGTCTGTAGGAGCCCTCGTGTCTGTAGGAGCCCTCGTGTCTGTAGGAGCCCTCGTCTCTGTAGAGACACACACACACACACACACACACACACACACACACACACACACACACACACACACATGCATGCACGGACGAACGGAACAGGCACACCACACACACACTCACACACACACACACACACACACACACGCTCGCACACAGCACACACAACACACACGGCACACAACACACACACACATACACACACACACACACGCACACACACACACGTGATGCAGGCCAACCTTCCCGGACGGAGGGCGGTAATTAGCAGGTTTGTCGTGCGGTGGTGACCTGGGATGTGTTTGTCAGCAGAACGTTCCGTCCTCTTGTATCTGCTGCCGTAGAGAACGAGAACAGCGCTAAGGCTAAGACAGGACAACAACAACAACAACAACAACAACAACAAACACAACAACAACAAACAACAACAAACAACAACAACAACACAAGACAACGGACCCAACATGCATCAATGGCTGGGCTCCAGTCACCAACCTGACGGCTGACTAACCACTAATCCCGGTCTCAGGTTCGACTAGCTGGCTCCATCACCACCTGACGCCGACTAATCACTAATCACTCATCACACTAACGAGCCACAGCACAGGATAATCAGCTCTCTCTCTCTCTCTGCGGTTCAGATCCTCATCGTAACGCAGCGGACCGATAATCACTTTCTATCAAGAATCATACGCACACAGTCCACGACACAAACGTTTCCCCGAGTTACAACAAAATAAGTTGTTGTCCAGACCACGTCGATAGCTGCTATAGAGACGTCGCTAGCGTCCATTCCCCTGCAAATTATACGTTGAAGTAAAATAAAGAAGTTAAAAAGAAAAATATGTGGTTTGTTGTAACTCGAGGTGGTTGCATTAAATCCCCAGAATATTACATGTTTCGTTCTGTTGCTATTAAAAGGTTCCCCGACGGCTGCTAGCCTGTGATTACGAGTCGGCTTAACAAGGGATCGTTTGCAGCGTATGAAGGTTAACTTGAGGGCCAACTGAATAAACAACGGTCGGTGTTTTCTCTGTTGAGTCGCTGATTGTTCGGAGGAAATGAGTTTGATTATCTACGTGCGCCGCCGCGATGCCCGATAACGATCTGAGCAATCTGTGGAGCAGAAGGGGAACGCCGGAGCAGAAATACAAACGTCCTCCGGAGTCCGCAGAAGTGGACGTCTGGAGCGGGACGTGTCCTAAACGGTACAATAATCGCTTCTCGTTAAAACTTTGTCGGCTCCACGACAAAAAATGACAACCATTAGAGACTCCTGTTTTGAGTACTCACAGTATCAATCGAATTAGTGTTAATGTTATTATAACATTCTTATCAGTTTCTCGCTACACCGTTGCTTATAAATAGCGTAAAGTCCGGCAATATTAACTGCGTCACAGGTGCGGCCTAGTTTCACCCGCACAGCCTGAATAACCTAACAATGTTTTAATTCGGTTTTTCCTTGTTTTCATTACTCACAGTATCAGTTTACTAATGTTTACTGTTTAATGTGTCACACTCTCCGGCCACACACACACACACACACGAGACGTGGACACACACACACACACACGAGACGTGGACACACACACACACACACGAGACGTGGACACACACACACACACACGAGACGAGTCTAATTTCAACCAAGCCCCACAACTCTCTCTCTGTCTGCAGCAGCAAAACACACAGGCTACGACAAACGACCTGCACAAATAACGAACACTTAAGCCCATAATAAGCACAACAGTGGAAAGTGCAAGCAGGCTATGTCCTAATATCACACCAGAGTGAGTCCATGAAGGAGTGAACCCCCCCCTCCTCTCTGCTAAGCCACCAGTGGAGAGAGAGAGGGGAGAGAGAGAGAGAGAGAGAGAGAGAGAGAGAGAGAGAGAGAGAGAGAGGGAGAGAGAGAGAGAGGGATCGCCATGGCTACTGCTGACCGACTGTAAGCCTTTTAGAATTATTAGCATTCCTCTCTTCCTCTGTGCACTGTAGCAGAGCTGCTAGCTCCACCATCAATCCTCCTCCTGAGAGAGAGACACACACACAGAGACACAGCGACAGAGACAGACAAAGAGAGAGACAGAGAGAGAGACAGACAAAGAGAGAGACAGAGAGAGAGACAGACAGAGAGAGACAGAGAGAGAGACAGAGAGAGAGACAGAGAGAGAGACAGAGAGAGAGACAGAGAGAGACAGAGAGAGAGACAGAGAGACAGAGAGAGAGAGAGAGAGAGAGACACACATAGCCAGAGAGAGAGAGAGAGAGAGAGAGAAGAGATTCTCCATTTCTTTGAACGGCTGGAAACACGAATTCCCATCTAGCTGAGGAATTAATTAAAGTCGAATTATCAGCGGCGGCGATACTGAGCGACCCGAGATAAAACCTGACAGCAGCCTAGGAGGAGGAGGAGGAGGAGGAGGAGGGTGGTGGGGGGGTGGAGGAGGAGGAGGAGGAGGAGGGTGCTGGGAGGGTGGAGAGGAGGAGGAGGAAGAGGAGAGGAGAGGAGAGGAGGAGGGTGAGGAGGAGGAGGAGAGGAGGAGGAGGAGAGGAGGAGGAGGGTGGGGGGGTGGAGAGGAGGAGGAGGAGAGGAGGAGGAGGGTGAGGAGAGGTGAGGAGGAGAGGAGAGGAGGAGGAGAACACACACACACGGACACACAGAGACGTGGACGTGGTTACGCTGACATTCCTTTCTCCGGGGCTGGCAGACAGAGGCCTCTTCCTTATCTCTCCTACCGCCAGGTGTCTGACTTCTATAAAAAACATGTATTAGAGAAGTACCCTTACATTTACCCTATTATAATCACTTATGGATCTCTTAAAAGTTGTATTCATTCCCACCTACTGAAAAGAATAAGTTTTATTTCATTTTCATTTATTTATATTTTTTATTTTTATTTTTATTTGTGGTTTTTATTTTTATCTTATTTATTTCTTCTCTCTTTCCCATGTTGCTCCATGACCATTCCTCAATATAAATCCAGTCCTCCCACCGGGGGAGGACTTCGAGTACAGTGCCCCTGAAGGATTAGAATTATCATACCTGTAATACTGATGAACTGTATTATGACATGTGTTGCTAACCCTTTGCTATGCATTGCGCTGTGACCCTGCTGGAAGCCCTGCAATAGGGAGGAGGAGGAGGGAGGTGGGGGGGGTGGGGTGGAGGAGGAGGAGGAGGAGGGAGAGGAAGGGGGGAGGTGGGAGAGGAGGAGGAGGAGGGTGTGGGGGGGGGGGGGTGGATGAGGAGGGATGAGGATGACGAGGAGGAGGAGTTTTGGCGCCCTGGAGGACGCTGGCTCGGCTGAAGGGGAGGAGTCTCCACACGAGACAATATGGACCATTGATGAGGACCGGCTCAGGGCTCAGACCTCCAGGGATCAGCCCATCAGTAGATTTATGAAAATGTATTTATTTTAAGATAGGCAGGCCGCGCGTGGTGTGTGTGTGTGTGTGTGTGGAAGAGGTCATTGCTCAGGTGTCTATTAATGAATTAAGGTCATTCATGTCGTTATGAACGCCTGACGGCCAGATACCGAAGCACACAGAGCACATTGTTCAGGTCCACACTAGCAGCGCCGGCCTAAAGAGAAGCGGAATAATGTCATCATGTTTTAACAGAGCAAAAATAAAGATCCACTGTGCTTTGGGCTGAAGGACAATGAAACAATATTCACCATTTTAAAAGGTTTTTAATCTACGAAGCTTTGTGGACTCCTGTATTCTGACCACTCTGACGGTTCCGTTACGTTAAGAAAAATAAGAGGAACCTGCATCCACAAAAATGAAACTCAGTATTCACGGAGCGACCTGCGCGCCACAAGAACACAAGAACGCTCTTGAATGAAACGATCACATTTCCTCACATTTCCAACAACACAGGCCCATTTAAAACCACGAGAAACGGCTCAAGTGGAGAATTCTCTGCATTTCCCGCCACTCATGGTGAAAGTAATAAAGTTCGTCATTAATCGCGTTACAGCCGACGTAACGCAATTAGCGTCCGGCTTACGCGTCCCGCAGGCCGATGTATGGTCAACAGCCCCAGCCCCCCCCGTGCAACAGAAGCATCCGATCACAAAACAATCGAATCTTTGTGACCGTGGGACGAGCGGCCGAGCAGAAACAAAAGCGCTCCTATTGGACTGCTAATGAGGGCGCCTGGTGGCAGGCCGGGCCCTGCGGTTCTACTGGCCGCCCCCAGCAGGACGCGGTCGGCTAACTGGCCTGGGACCGGACCACCGGAACCCCCCTGGGACCCCCCCCCCCCCCCCCCTGCTAGTGCTGCTGAGAGAGGGTCTGTGTTGCTTCACACCAACAAGTCACTTCAAGTGATCAGAGTGATCAGTTTATATACTGTATATATATCATATTATATGTTATACTGTATATATATCATATTATATGTTATACTGTATATATATCATATTATATGTTATACTGTATATATATCATATTATATGTTATACTGTATATATATCATATTATATGTTATACTGTATATATATCATATGTTATACTGTATATATATCATATTATATGTTATACTGTATATATATTATATGTTATACTGTATATATATCATATGTTATACTGTATATATATCATATTATATGTTATACTGTATATATATCATATTATATGTTATACTGTATATATATCATATTATATGTTATACTGTATATATATCATATTATATGTTCTTATCCCAGCTATTATTATATGTTATACTGTATATATATCATATTATATGTTATACTGTATATATATCATATTATATGTTCTTATCCCAGCTTTATGTACCACAGTGATATATTGCTGTCTCTCCTTCAACAAATGTACTCTTTGTAAGTCGCTTTGAATAAAAGCGTCTGACAAATGCCCTAAATGTAAATGTAAATCTTACTGCTGTTTGACTGGTTTGATGCCGGTTACCACACAATAAACATAAAAATGAAACATAAAACATGGTCACGGTGTTTTCATCCATTTATTCTCATAAAATGTATTTTTATCGCAATTCGGCTGTGATTTGAACGAGCGGTTTAACTAGCGTCGGTCGAACTCGGAGGCAGTTCGGAATGCAGAGCGTTGTGTTCTCTGTTTTGTTCTCATCGACGGTCACCTGATCAATGATCCCGCCGTGGGTGCATGCTGATTGGTTCCAGGGAGCACACAGAAGTTCCTCCGGCTTCCTATTGGGCACGACTCTGTGGTCGCAGGAGGAAGAGAGGGTTCGAGGTTCATCAAAAAGTGCGAGAAATGACGGAAGGTCAGTCTAGATGTGTGCCTGTCACCTTAGCAGCCAGCTGTGGCTTGGCCACGCCCAGCAGGTCGCAGAGCTGGTTCTGAAGGTCCGCACGGTGGCGACGTCTGACTCCCTGGAGAACATGTCCACGGGACACAACGGGTGAGATACACACACACACACAAGCAGACAAGCAGGCGGGCGGACCACTGACCAGTTGGTGTCGCTCAGCAAGGTCATGACCTCCTCCAGAACCTCCGCAGCGACCACGTCGTCGTACGTCAGCAGCATCTCATACATCAGGGCTCTAATATACAGTATAACATATAATATGATATATATACAGTATAACATATAATATGATATATATACAGTATATAAACTGATCACTCTGATCACTTGAAGTGACTTGTTGGTGTGAAGCAACACAGACCCTCTCTCAGCAGCACTAGCAGGGGCGGGGGGGGGGGTCGGGGGGG
The DNA here is from genome assembly GCA_002895965.2 of Coryphaenoides rupestris. Lineage (NCBI taxonomy): Eukaryota > Metazoa > Chordata > Actinopteri > Gadiformes > Macrouridae > Coryphaenoides > Coryphaenoides rupestris. The sequence continues at coordinate 16,448 of PIJE02001262.1, read as the reverse complement.
TCCCAGGGGGGTTCCGGTGGTCCGGTCCCAGGCCAGTTAGCCGACCGCGTCCTGCTGGGGGCGGCCAGTAGAACCGCAGGGCCCGGCCTGCCACCAGGCGCCCTCATTAGCAGTCCAATAGGAGCGCTTTTGTTTCTGCTCGGCCGCTCGTCCCACGGTCACAAAGATTCGATTGTTTTGTGATCGGATGCTTCTGTTGCACGGGGGGGGCTGGGGCTGTTGACCATACATCGGCCTGCGGGACGCGTAAGCCGGACGCTAATTGCGTTACGTCGGCTGTAACGCGATTAATGACGAACTTTATTACTTTCACCATGAGTGGCGGGAAATGCAGAGAATTCTCCACTTGAGCTGTTTCTCGTGGTTTTCAATGGGCCTGTGTTGTTGGAAATGTGAGGAAATGTGATCGTTTCTTTCAAGAGCGTTCTTGTGTTCTTGTGGCGCACAGGTCGCTCCGTGAATACTGAGTTTCATTTTTGTGGATGCAGGTTCCTCTTATTTTTCTTAACGTAACGGAACCGTCAGAGTGGTCAGAATACAGGAGTCCACAAAGCTTCGTAGATTAAAAACCTTTTAAAATGGTGAATATTGTTTCATTGTCCTTCAGCCCAAAGCACAGTGGATCTTTATTTTTGCTCTGTTAAAACATGATGACATTATTCTGCTTCTCTTTAGGCCGGCGCTGCTAGTGTGGACCTGAACAATGTGCTCTGTGTGCTTCGGTATCTGGCCGTCAGGCGTTCATAACGACATGAATGACCTTAATTCATTAATAGACACCTGAGCAATGACCTCTTCCACACACACACACACACACACCACGCGCGGCCTGCCTATCTTAAAATAAATACATTTTCATAAATCTACTGATGGGCTGATCCCTGGAGGTCTGAGCCCTGAGCCGGTCCTCATCAATGGTCCATATTGTCTCGTGTGGAGACTCCTCCCCTTCAGCCGAGCCAGCGTCCTCCAGGGCGCCAAAACTCCTCCTCCTCGTCATCCACACCCCCCCCGGCACCCTCCTCCTCCTCCTCCTCGTCATCCACCCCCACCCCCCCAGCACCCTCCTCCTCCTCCTCTCCTCCTCTCTCCTCCATCCCCCCCTCTCCTCTCTCTCCTCCTCTTCCTCCTCTCATCCTCCTCCTCTCTCTTTCCTCCTCCTCTCTCCTCCCCTCTCTCCTCCTCTCTCCTCCGCCTCCTCCTCCTCCTCATCCTCCTCCTCCTCTCTCCTCCTCTCTCTCTCTTTCTCTCCTTTATTCTCTCAGCATTATTTGGTTCAACCTCCTTTAGTTTCTCCTGTCTTTCTTTTCTCTCCTCATATTTGTTTGGTCATTTTAGACTTATTTTTTGTTGGTTTACGTTCATTTTTTTCGTTTTTTAAAGTCTGCACACGTGAGTATGAATGGTTAGGTTTTGTTTTGATGTTGTTGGCAAGGTAAAAAGTTGTT
>PIJE02001262.1:0-10000 GCA_002895965.2 Coryphaenoides rupestris | reverse complement strand
GTGTGTGTGTTTTTGCTCCTGGAGTCCATGGCTCCAGCCTGCAGGTCATTTGAGCCCATCTCAGAGGACGTCGTCTGGGGAACTGTGTGTTGCAGTTGTGTGTGTGTCTGTGTGTGTGTGTGAGTGAGTGAGTCTGTGTGTGTGTGTGTCTGTGTGTGTGTGTGTGTGTGAGTGTGTGTGTGTGTATGTGTGTGAGTGTGTGTGTGTTTCTCTGTTTCTGTGTGTCTGCAGCGTCTTGTCCGCCCCCAGTCCTCTGGCTACTGGCGTCTCTGGAACGCTGTGCTGGCGTTCCTGGAGAGTGACATCATGATGGGGGGGTTGGGGGAGTTGGGGGAAGGCGGGTGAGATCGGGACCGCTGGGACTCTCGGGGTCAAGGCCCCAGCGCCAGGCCTGGCCTGGCAGCCGGCCAGAACCATGAGCTCATCCCTGGGAACGCTCCGGCCAGCCACTCGCTGTCTCGTGCAGCTCCCACTCTGCCCTCTGGCCCCTGGACCCTGGCCCCTGGCTGGGCCCCTGGAGAAGTGCTGCTGGCAGGGTGCTGGCTGCAGAGTGCTGGCTGCAGGGTGCTGGCTGCAGGGTGCTGGGTGCTGGCTGCAGGTGCTGCTGGTGCTGGCTGCAGGGTGCTGGCTGGGTGCTGGCTGCTGGGTGCTGCTGGGCAGGGTGCTGTGGTGCAGGGCGGTGCTGGCTGCAGGGTGCGTGGTTGCAGGGTACTGGCTGCAGGGTGCTGGCTGCAGGGTGCTGGCTGCAGGGTGCTGGTTGCAGGGTGCTGGCTGCAGGGTGCTTGCAGGGTGCTGGCTTGCAGGGTGCTGGCTGCAGGGTGCTGGTTGCAGGGTGCTGGCTGCCGGGTGCTGGCTGCAGGGTGCTGGGTGCTGGTTGCAGGGTGCTGGCTGCAGGGTGCTGGTTGCAGGGTGCTGGCTGCAGGGTGCTGGCTGCAGGGTGCTGGTTGCAGGGTGCTGGCTGCCGGGTGCTGGCTGCAGGGTGCTGGGTGCTGGTTGCAGGGTGCTGGCTGCAGGGTGCTGGTTGCAGGCTGCTGGCTGCAGGGTGCTGGCTGCAGGGTGCTGGGTGCTGGTTGCAGGGTGCTGGCTGCAGGGTGCTGGCTGCCGGGTGCTGGCTGCAGGAGCACGGGCCGGCTGGCCACTGGCTTCCGGCCATCTCTGCGTCGAAGGGAGGAAGGGAGGAAGGGAGGGGGGAGGGACGGGGGAGGGAGGGCGTGGTTAGTCCTGGCCATGTGCCAGCAGGGGTCAGCTCTCTGGGGTCTCCGAAGCCTGAAGACGTTTGTTTGTGCATTCGTGACGTGGTTACAATTTACAGTTTTTTGACATTTTTCTTGTATTTTATTAGTTGTTTGCCACCAAACTGAGACGGCAGGGGAGGGGTCTGGGGGGGAGGAAATATGAAAGTTAACGCCCTCGTACCCACCCCTCACCCCCTCACCCCCTGGTGGTGGAGGGTGAGGTGGAGGTGGAGGTGGTGGTGGTGGAGGTGGAGGTGGTGGTGGAGGTGGAGGGTGAGGTGGTGGTGGAAGAGGTGGTGGTGGTGAGAGAGACAGCGCCATTGGGTTGCGTCGCTCCACTCTTGACACCCTTCAGGCTTGGGGTCTCCCCATCACACCCCCACCCCCTGCTCCCTCCCCCTCCTCCTCCTCGTCCTCCTCGTCCTCCTCCTCGTCCTCCTCCTCCTCCTCATCCTCCTCCTCATCCTCCTCCTCCTCCCACTCAATCTGCTCCCAATCATCGCTCGGCACGCGTACGTGAGGGTGGGGGTGGGGTGGGGGTGGCTTGTAGGCCAGCCAAGGGTCAGAACCTGAGCTGTAGTCGTATCTCCTTACCGCTGCCACCCCCTTCCTGTTCCCCTGTACCTCCTCCTCTCCTCTCCTCCTCCTCTCCTTGCTCATTGTGGTCACCTCCTACTCCTCCTCCTCCTCCTCCTCCGCCCCTCATACCGCCTCCTCCTCCTCCTCCTCCTCCTCCACCGCCGCAGCAGCAGCAGCAGCCGACGACCATTTGGAAGTGATTACGCAGGCAGCCAGTCAGAGCGCTCCGATAATTAAAACCTCTCCCGCGACGCTCCTGCCTGCAGATGAACGACTGTTTTCTCTGGAGCAGGGAGCCAAGAAGGAGGAGGAGGGGGAAGAGGACAAGGAGGAGGAGGAGGAGGAGGAGGACAAGGTGGAGAAGGACAAGGCGGTTCTGATCGGGGGGGGGTGCTCCGTTAATTCGCGGTTCTGATTGGGGGGGTGCTCCGTTAATTCGCGGTTCTGATGGGGGGGGGGGGTGCTCCGTTAATTTGCGGTTCTGATGGGGGGGGGGTGCTCCGTTAATTCGCGGTTCTGATGGGCGGGGGGGGGGGTGCTCCGTTAATTGGTGGGGACATGTCCCCAGCGTCTCCACTAAATTCTACGCCCATGCTCGGTACCATGCGCAGTTGCTATTAAACATCCATAAACGACAACTCGGTTGCATCTCTTTATTTCAATATTCCTTGGCTAAGAATATTACAAGGTTAACGTTGCGTTGCCAAAGTGGTACCGATACCGAATACTGGTATCGGTATCGGTGCATCCCTAACCCATCCTGTATTATGCTGCTCCTCCAGGGGCAGTGGGCAGCCCTTTTACGGCGCCCGGGGACCAGCAGCTCCAGGTCTTGCGTCCACGTCTTGGTCAGGGACAGGACAGGAGAAGCGATCTTCACATGTTTTTAATTGGGGTTCTTAGTGTGGAAGGAGACCCCGCGGAGCACGGGGAGAACATGGAAACTCCACACAGAAAGGCCGGGAGATCACCCACCTGGGAGAGATCACCCACCTGGGAGAGATCACCCACCTGGGAGAGATCACCCACCTGGGGGAGATCTCCCACCTGGGCACCCCACAGTCAACAGCGTCCCAGGCGGGAATCGATTCCAGGACCTTCTTGCTGTGAGGCAGCAGTGCAAGCACTGTGCCACCGTGCAAAGAGGAGGAGGATGAGGAGGACAAGGATGAGGAGTTCCAGGAACCTGGCTCCTAGAGGTGCAGGTTAGACAGTGGTAGGCATGAGTTAAATCCACCCAGTTCCAGTAGAACTCTTCTCAGGGCTGCTGCTGCTGCTGTCCCGTAGCTGCTGGTTAGCTGCTGGTTAGCTTCTGGTTAACGGCTGGTTAGCGGCTGGTTAGCGGCTGGTTAGCTGCTGGTTAGCTGCTGGTTAGCTGCTGGTTAACGGGTGGTTAGCGGCTGGTTAGCGGCTGGTTAGCTGCTGGTTAGCGGCTGGTTAGCGGCTGGTTAGCGGCTGGTTAGCTGCTGGTTAACGACTGGTTAGCGGCTGGTTAGCGGCTGGTTAGCTCGGTCTCCTGCAGCGCTGAGACCGGCCTGAAGACTAGGCTAGTGTTTCAGGGCGCAGGCCTGCGACTGCTCCAGCCTCCTGTGGCTTTGGAACACGCCGTCCGTATGGAAACCGGGCGGCCACATGAACGCGGGGCCCGTCCTGCACGTTTCGGGGGCCAACTTTGAACCCAAGCGGAGCTCGCCTGCGGTGCCTTGCTGGTGGGTTGGGGCGGCTTTGGCTGAAACTCCGCGTTCTGATGGGAGATCATGGAAGCAAACGCTCTCATCCAATGAAGTTAGCCGTTCATAACAGAGACGGATCTGGACCACGTTGTCCTCATATTCTGGCTACTTACAGTACGTCTGTTTTCCCTCCACACAAAGGCTTAATACTTTCATTCATTACTTTGTCTCTCGAAGCCATTCTGAATATAAAATATAAAACCTGGATCCAAATGACGACCACAATTAGAGCGCAGTCTCTCTCTAAACCATATTTATTCAGTTAAACGCTAAAAAGCTGCCAAATAAAGTGTCATTAGAAAGCTCCTCTCTGCGGCGAACATAAACGCCACTGTGCTCCCCGACGGTTCTGAGCAGAAACGTTTTCCATCGCTGCGTTCTCCTCATTCTCCTCGTTCTCCTCGGTGTGAGCCGTGTAATCNGAGATCACCCACCTGGGAGAGATCACCCACCTGGGAGAGATCACCCACCTGGGAGAGATCACCCACCTGGGGGAGATCTCCCACCTGGGCACCCCACAGTCAACAGCGTCCCAGGCGGGAATCGATTCCAGGACCTTCTTGCTGTGAGGCAGCAGTGCAAGCACTGTGCCACCGTGCAAAGAGGAGGAGGATGAGGAGGACAAGGATGAGGAGTTCCAGGAACCTGGCTCCTAGAGGTGCAGGTTAGACAGTGGTAGGCATGAGTTAAATCCACCCAGTTCCAGTAGAACTCTTCTCAGGGCTGCTGCTGCTGCTGTCCCGTAGCTGCTGGTTAGCTGCTGGTTAGCTTCTGGTTAACGGCTGGTTAGCGGCTGGTTAGCGGCTGGTTAGCTGCTGGTTAGCTGCTGGTTAGCTGCTGGTTAACGGGTGGTTAGCGGCTGGTTAGCTGCTGGTTAACGACTGGTTAGCGGCTGGTTAGCGGCTGGTTAGCTGCTGGTTAACGACTGGTTAGCGGCTGGTTAGCGGCTGGTTAGCTCGGTCTCCTGCAGCGCTGAGACCGGCCTGAAGACTAGGCTAGTGTTTCAGGGCGCAGGCCTGCGACTGCTCCAGCCTCCTGTGGCTTTGGAACACGCCGTCCGTATGGAAACCGGGCGGCCACATGAACGCGGGGCCCGTCCTGCACGTTTCGGGGGCCAACTTTGAACCCAAGCGGAGCTCGCCTGCGGTGCCTTGCTGGTGGGTTGGGGCGGCTTTGGCTGAAACTCCGCGTTCTGATGGGAGATCATGGAAGCAAACGCTCTCATCCAATGAAGTTAGCCGTTCATCACAGAGACGGATCTGGACCACGTTGTCCTCATATTCTGGCTACTTACAGTACGTCTGTTTTCCCTCCACACAAAGGCTTAATACTTTCATTCATTACTTTGTCTCTCGAAGCCATTCTGAATATAAAATATAAAACCTGGATCCAAATGACGACCACAATTAGAGCGCAGTCTTTCTCTAAACCATATTTATTCAGTTAAACGCTAAAAAGCTGCCAAATAAAGTGTCATTAGAAAGCTCCTCTCTGCGGCGAACATAAAACGCCACTGTGCTCCCCGACGGTTCTGAGCAGAAACGTTTTCCATCGCTGCGTTCTCCTCATTCTCCTCGTTCTCCTCGGTGTGAGCCGTGTAATCCTGTGACGGAAATATATCCCATAATGCCCGGCTTTGCAGATTTGTTGCGGGGGTTTAAGTCGAACGAGGGCCCGTTCTCTGTTTGAAGACAGCCAGTGGAGTGTGGCGGTGGCGGGTGCGTCATGTGACGTGTGTGTGTGTGTGTGTGTGTGTGTGTGTGTTGGACGTAGATCTGTGTGCTACGCGATGTAGAGCTGCTGCCCTTACAGTGTGTGTGTGACGCAGATTAAGAGAGAAGGAGGTTCTCCTCTGTCTCTTCTATCTCCTCTATCTCTATATCCCCCTCGGTGTGTGTGTGTGTGTGTGTGTGTGTGTGTGTGTGTGATGACTCCAGCTTCACCCCAGAGACGATCACGAGTTACCAGAGAACTGTGCATATAGAATATAGATCTGCCCTCGGCCTGCTCATGTTGCTTGATGTTTTAACCACAGCGCTTTTCAAGGCTTAAAACATTCTCCTGTCGCCTATTTTAACTTTCGTTGGTCATGAATGAGTATTATTATGTTATGGAAAAGTATGATTTCAATGTGCTGCTTCAATAGTTTGTGAACGTATACATTTTAGATTGAGCTATCTTCTATTCCTTACTCGGATGGAAACGTTTTTGTCACTCAAAATAACAACGAGAATATCCACCACTGATCACGGCTTTCAATTGTTGTTTTAGTTTTCCGTCTAAAATGAACACGACCGTTTTACCGTTTTAAGAGAGTTACGAGTTATGCGTCGGCTGGACAGTTTGAACGCGTCGGTAAATATCACCGGTTGTCTCCCCCCCCCCCCCTTCTGCCTTGACCTGACGTTGTGTGTTGTGTGTTGTGTGTGTGAGGATAAAAATGTCTTCACACCTCTTAACACATCTCCCAGTGGGGACGTGTAAATGACAGGGCTGGGAGCTGTGACGTTCAAGCGGCGAAATTACCACCGCGCTCGTCACGATTCGTCAGTGTTTTCAATGTAATGCGTTTGTAACGGGGGTCGGACACGTCGGCTATTGGCGTGATGAATGTCGCGCTCGCTGCCACGCCGCTAGAAGGCGGGAACACGTGCTTTGTATAAACCGCCGTCGTTGTTGTAAAGGCGATGTTGCAACGCCTTGCGACACGCGCACCTAGAAGACATCCTGAAGACAACACAGCCTTTGTCTTTACATCCTTGGTTGGCTTTTGTGTGCGTGTGTGTGTGTGTGTGTGTGTGTGTGTGTGTGTGATATTTAAATTAAATCCAATTAATTTGAGATTAAAATCTTTTGAAATTAAGGGGGGGAGGGGGGGGGGGGGAGGGGAGGGGAGAGGAGAGGGTGGTCTCTTCATTTATGATGCTGGGGCTGCACACACACACGCACACACACACACACACACACACACACACACACAACACACACATTCACGCGTGCAAACACACACACACACACACACGTGCCGAAGGCCTGCCTGTGGGGTCGCGAGGCCCTAATGACAAGGCTTCTGCTCAAATCAGAGGGATTCAGACATCCGCTGGGGGCCAACAGGACGCCTCCTCAAGACAAGTCTATTTCGGGAGACCAGACCGAGGGGGAGGGGAGGGGTGGTGGTGGTGGTGGTGGTGGTGGGTTGGGAATTAAACTTCCACATCCATAATGACTTCCATCAGGGGTGCGGTGCGGTGGAGATCTGTAGGCGGGAGGAGAGCTCTCTTGTTTCCATCCTCATCATCATCAGGGCTCTTATGTTCCAGGATGGTTTGGTGGAGGAGGTTGGAACGCCGCAACGACGCTGCAGAGAAGACAAGAAGACCCGAGACGGAGGAGAACAAAAATCCTTTGAAATCCGTCTGAAAAGGATCTGCGTCACCGATCTGCTAGTTTTGACCCCGCGGCGCTCGGGGACGACGTGTGCTGCCCGGACTCAGAGAGAGAGAGAGAAAGAGAAAGAAAGAGAGAAGGAGAGAGAGAGAGAGAGAGAGAGTCAGGATGAGAGGGATAGAGAGAGAGAGAGAGAGAGAGAGAGTCGGGATGAGAGGGATAGAGAGAGAGAGAGAGTCAGGATGAGAGGGGATAGAGAGAGAGAGAGATACTCAGGATGAGAGGGATAGAGAGAAAGAGAGAGAGAGAGAGAGAGTCGGGATGAGAGGGATAGAGAGAGAGAGAGAGTCAGGATGAGAGGGGAGAGAGAGAGAGACTCAGGATGAGAGGGATAGAGAGAAAGAGAGAGAGAGAGAGAGTCGGGATGAGAGGGATAGAGAGAGAGAGAGAGTCAGGATGAGAGGGGATAGAGAGAGAGAGAGATACTCAGGATGAGAGGGATAGAGAGAGAGAGAGAGAGAGAGAGAGAGTCAGGATGAGAGGGATAGAGAGAGAGAGAGAGAGAGAGAGAGAGAGTCAGGATGAGAGGGATAGAGAGAGAGAGAGAGAGAGTCAGGATGAGAGGGATAGAGAGAGAGAGAGAGTCAGGATGAGAGGGAGAGAGAGAGAGAGAGAGAGAGGGAGTCAGGATGAGAGGGGATAGAGAGAGAGAGATACTCAGGATGAGAGGGATAGAGAGAGAGAGAGAGAGAGAGGATGAGAGAGAGAGAGAGAGAGAGAGAGAGAGAGGATGAGAGGGATAGAGAGAGAGAGAGAGAGTCAGGATGAGAGGGATAGAGAGAGAGAGAGAGAGAGAGAGAGAGAGAGAGTCAGGATGAGAGGGATAGAGAGAGAGAGAGAGAGGATGAGAGGGATAGAGAGAGAGAGAGAGTCAGGATGAGAGGATAGAGAGAGAGAGAGAGAGAGAGTCAGGATGAGAGGGATAGAGAGAGAGAGAGAGAGAGAGAGAGTCAGGATGAGAGGGGATAGAGAGAGAGAGAGAGATACTCAGGATGTGCAGGCCGGGGAAGGACGGGGCAGCAGAAGATGTGGTCGGGTCGGTCTCCCATGGGACTGTCTTCTTGTGAGAGTCGTTCATCTCTAGGAAGTGGTTTGTGCGACCGGAGAGCACCGCTACACACACTCGCTGTTTATCATCCGGGCTGGTGGACAGCATGGAAACAAACTGGGTTTTTTGGGGGGTTTTCTTTCTCCTTGTCCCTTTTATGTTTGACCATTTCTAATATTATTTAATTCTGGAGGTGGGAGATGGTCTGTAGATGGCAGGCAGCCGGTTGGTAGATGGAGCTTAGGAGTTGGAGGTTGGGAGATGGAGGCTAGGAGCTAGTTGAGAGCTGGAAGTTGAGAGCTGGAAGTTGGGAGCTGGACGTCAGTAGCTGGTTGGTAGCTGGAGGTCTGGGAGATGGAGGACTGGCTGTGACGAGTGGCAGTCTGCTGACACACGTGGCCTCCGTGGTGCCAGAGCAGAGCACCACCCCCACCACCACCACCACCACCACCACCACCCTTTGAGGAGCCTTCATCCCACAAAGAGAGCTTTGAAGCCTGCGGTGGATATGGCCGCTCTGTCCTCCTTGCTCCATGGAAGAGAGAGAGAGAGAGAGACAGAGAGAGAGAGAGAGAGAGAGAGAGAGAGAGAGAGAGAGAGAGAGAGAGAGTGTATGCATATACTGAATGCTTACATGTTTCCATCATCACCATAATAACATTAGCTGGAGTGGCTTTTGTGACTTTTGATTCGATACCCGCCGAAATCCTCCGGATTAATCCGTGTTCATTCATTCATATATTTTAACAAGCAAAGCAAACTTTGTTGGACATCAGATGCCTTGCGATCCCAGGGGTGGTAATGGTACAACTCTGGTTGTAAGATATCCCCGCGGTCGTAATGGTACGACCCAGTGCTCCCCGTGTCCTATCAGAGTTCACGTCCTCTTTTGTCTCCCGTCCCATGAGGTGCACCCCGTCATGGGGACCGTGAACCCTCAGTGATGATAGGTGGTACAAATGGACTTTACCCTTTGACCTGTCGTTGACTGTTGAACTTCGGCATCTTAATGGTCAGACAGCAACGTAATAATATATTATATGGCCATCGGGAGGACCTACTGGGGACCGGATTGGGCCGTGACCCTAATGACCTATTTTTACGTCAAATTGTAAATTTTGACCTGTCGTTGACTGTTGAACTTCGGCATCTTAATGGTCAGACAGCAACGTAATAATATATTATATGGCCATCGGGAGGACCTACTGGGGACCGGATTGGGCCGTGACCCTAATGACCTATTTTTACGTCAAATTGTAAATTTTTTGTACAATTCAGACTCGGTTTGCAGCTTCCGGCGAGCGAAGGCCTTCGACTCACACACCTGGCTGTCTGGGCTACGTAGCATAGCACGATAGCATGATAGCACACCCAAAAGTGGGGGCGGGGCTTAGCTTGGCCCGGCTAACTTCCTTCCAGAGCAGGCGGGCAAGGCGGCAAGCCAGCCAGCCAGCCAGCGGAGCAGGCAGGCGTGCGAGCAGCTAACAGGCTAACCGCTGGCCTGCTGCTGTGGGCAGGGAGGGAGGCAGGGAGGGAGGGAGGGAGGCATGACTTCCTGGGCGGAGGACAGATCTGCTGCTTCTACCATTAGCCCCTCCCCCCTACCCCCCTCCGCCCGCGTGTTACGGCCGAGGTGTGTCCGGGGCTCTACCTCGAGGTTTCATTGCGACCCTTCGCCCCACCGGTTTCATTCCCCTCCGTAGATTTTTCCCCTCGTTTAAATCCTGAAGCAGCTCGTGTCTTATTTTATTTGTCGGGGATTCGGTCAGAATTCCCCCTGCAGCCCGCAGCCGAATCAGGAACCTCCCGACACACACTCCTGCTGAACCTCCCGACACACACTCCTGCTGAACCTCCCGACACACACTCCTGCTGAACACCCCGACACACACTCCTGCTGAACCTCCCGACACACACTCCTGCTGAACACCCCGACACACACTCCTGCTGACGGGAGG
>PIJE02001261.1:130451-150451 GCA_002895965.2 Coryphaenoides rupestris | reverse complement strand
TTATGGCGTGGCGAGGAGCGGTGTACACGCGCACGTACAGCATACGTTTGAGTGAACACCAGTAATGTGTGTCTATTCCATATGCATACGTGCATAATATTACAATCTGCATGATCACGTTTTCATTTCTTTCTTTTCTCTTTTTTTTTTCCTTTTTCGAACCGTCGAAAAAAATCAAAATGCACGGCCGCGCGGCGTCGCCTGTTTGCTCGTGTTGTCGGCGCGAGAAAAAAAAAAAGCGAAGATCAATGGGTTCTCCCTGCAAGACTGAAACATGACAGACATACCCAAAAGCCTTTCATGAGGAACCGATGAATAATTCATGTGCAGCGCTGTGCTGTGGTGGTTTGTGTGTGTGTGTGTGTGTGTGTGTGTGTGTTTCTCGCCGTGCATTTGTTGTGTCTGATACAGAAGGGCTAGATCTTGGAAACGTATGAAAGATTAATTTGTGATCTGGGACACTGGTTGCTTACTAAAGGACTAAATAATGATTTGACTGAGGCCCTTGGTCTTGGTGGTGGTGGATGGAGGTGGTTGTGCACTGCGGGGGGGGGGGGGGGGGGGGGAGAACAGCGCCCGTGCAGCCGTGACCTGACTGAAGCGAACAAAAAGAACATCTCCAAGTTGTACCAGAAGTGAACTGCAGTTGGGTTCAATCGATCGCTTCATTTATTTAGAATTACACAGAAAAAATACACCAGCGGAAGCAAGGGTTAGAACTTAGGCTGTCGACGGTGGGCTGAGAACCAGGCCCCCTCTGTAGAGAGCCTGGTGGTTGCGTGGTGCCTTTCTCAAGGACGACGCAGCCAGGACAGACAGACAGACAGACAGACTTGAGGGTCGCGCGGGGTGGGGGGGGCAGGTGGGCTACCAGTCTACACACACACACATACACACAAGCAAGCAAGCGGTGTGTGTGTGTGTGTGTGTGTGGTGTGTGTGTGATGTGTGTGTGTGTGTGTTGTGTGTGTGTGTGTGTGTGTGTGTGTGTGTGTGTGTGTGTCGTTGTGCACAGTGGTGTTCGTGCGATATATGCTATAGCTATTGGACACCAATGCCCCCCCCCGGACGTCACTTGTTACCAGCGACGCTATAGGAGGTAGTGGGGGGGGCTATTCTCTAGGGGGGTCTCCCAGACGGCAGCAGCAGGGACTTGGGGGGGGAGGTGGTGCTTGTTGTTTTCGATGAGCAGCATATGATAACAAAAAAAAAAAAAAACAACCTCGGCAACATCTGGAGTCACCATGTGGCCCTTCCATTTGGCCACCCCCTCTCTCCTCTTCCCCCCTCACACACACACACACACACACACACATGCACACACACACACACACATGCACACACACACGTGCACACACACACACACACCTCCGCGGCGAGCCAGATGCACCCAAACAACTGTGAGCTAAACAGCATGAATCATTCATGGTGGAGCGAGCGAGGAGGAGAGAGAGTCAGCCCACGCCGCGGGGACCCTCGGCTGCCAGACGCTTTGATTGGAAATCTGGAGAGAGAGAGAGAGGGAGAGAGAGAGCGAGAGAGAGAGAGAAAAAAAATCAGCTATGAATATGCAGGAGGGACGAAACATGCTGGAGGGAATGATTTGTCAAATCGTCTGTATTTCGCCAATATGGAGAAACCCCCTCGTGGCCCTCGCCGCGATTAAAAAAGAAAGAAATGGCGATGTGTCCAAATGCTATTACAAGTCAATTATTGTGAGACGCTGCAAAGTGTGGTTAATGAGGCACATCTGAAATGTGTTGAGATTTGGATCTTCTTCCTCCAGCCCTCCTGTCAGAGATGTGTTGACGGAGAGAGGAAGCAGGGACTCCCACCTGTTCTGTGACTCAATTAGATGAGGCTTAATTATGTCCCAGATTGCAGACACTCCAATTGTGCTTCCACGACACAACGCCATCTTTTTGTCTGCTTTAGTTTACTTTTGTCATTAAATACTTGCTTCGTATTTATCCGTTGTGCATAAGTGTGGAAACATCTCTTGGCAGGGGGGTGGGGCGGGGCTTATATGTGATGGATTATAGATCTATATATATATATATATATATGCATTATATATTCTCAGTGACCTGTGCAGATCGATTGAATAATACTGTGTGTGTGTGTGTGTGTGTGTGTGTGTGTTTGGATTTGTGTGTTCCAGTTTCACACACGTACACAAATCCAATATGTGTGGACCACACACATATCCATCTGTGTGTACATTTGTGTGTGTGCATTGTTTGTGCGTCATTCCGTGTTGTATGCACTTGTGTGTGTGTGTGAGAGTTTGCCGTCACGAGCCGTGCTCACCTCACCCAGACTGACCAATCACCGACGAGGACCATTGCTGTCGAGGAATGTGTCATCAGGGCTCTGACAGCGTGTTGTGCACCCCCCCCCCCCCCCCCGCCCCCCCGCCCCCCAAGCAGGGGCAGAAGCGATGACACTCTCTGTCTAATGAGATGGGCTCTCCTCGCTAATGAACCTCTCCATAACTCCCAGAACCCCATTCATCACTGCGCCGCGCTAATTGAAATTAGATAAGGACGACAAAATGTCCACGGCGGCTACGCGAGCGCTGCGTGCTAAATTGGCCCATTTGTTTATTTCTCTATTTATTTTTGTGTTGCCCTCCTCCTCGCCAACATAAAGGTCTGCGAAAGTCGTGAACTCGGACGCAGGTCACATGGGCCGCGACACAGCGTGTGACATCACTTCCTGTGCCAGAATATGGCAGGTTATGGCGTAGTTTCTATACTGTATATTTGCATCCATATAATTTCATCGTTTGTCTATGAAAACAACTATTCTGAAAGTCAAAGAGAAAGCAATAGATAGCCTTCTATTGAGTCTCTATTGTGCGTTTAATGCGTAAATGTACTGAACTTGTTCTGGATTGTTGTGGATTATTGTAACAATGGAAGCTTTCAATGTTGTAGCCTATGTTTCATTTGGTTTAAGACTTTAAGATGTGTAAAAAAGAAAGGATTATGATTAAAGTGTTGGGTGGGTCATGATTTATCTTACAGATTGAGTTTACAGTTCAAAGGGAATTATGAATATTAAAGAGGGTCGTTTCTCTTTTGAAATATGAACATTTTGCAAAGCCACGTTCAAAGGAATAATACGTTTGTTTTTTTGTTCCTTCAGTAAGACTGTTCTTGAATTATCTCAGCGTTATTAAATCCCAAATAAAAGAACGGCCACCAGTCATGAGGTCAGTAAACTCACCGCCGTAGCCATGGTGATTGGTCGTCCTTCTGGGCCGATTTGCAAGCGATTACCGTAACTTTGATCATGTGATCAGCGCAGGACCCAGGAAGGACATTGCCTCCCAGAGACCTTCCTCTCTGGGACTCGTTACTACCGATTGTTATTAAGTCGTTTCTTTGCGCACACGTGTACAAGGCAAGCACACACACATTTTACGGGGTATCGACAGCTCTCGACCTCGGGCCACACACACGCACACACACACACACAAACACACACACACACACACACACACAGCATATCAACAACTGGACACGTCACTCGTGGAACGACTGTGACCTTGGATGTGAATGTATTGACACTCTCCGGAATGGAATCCCACAATGTCTTGTTGCTGGATGGACCAAGTGGTGCAGTAGCATGGCGGCGTAGCCGAGGTGGGATAGAAACCTCATATCTTCCATCTGTTGGGGAGAGAATGACTGTGGCCCGGGTCGATGACCAGTAAGCACATGAACGGGTCGATAGCTTCACTCTGAGGGAACAGTCTTCACTTATAATGACAATGTATTGACTTTTTAATAACCGCTCATGTTTCAGCGCTGCTAATCATTCTGGTTCCTCCGAAAATGGATCCTTAACTCTGAGTGTGTGTGTTTGTGTGCGAGATTGTCTCAATGTGTGTGTGTGTGTGTGTTTGTGTGTGAGATTGTCTCAATGTGTGTGTGTGTGTGTGTGTGTGTGTGTGTGTTAAGTGCACGCACACGCACATCATGAGTAAACATGTGTATCTGTAAGTGCGCCATAGAAACCCACACCTTATTCCCGTCATTCAGAGTGGCAGAGTGTGTTAAAGTAGCACAAGGATAGCTTAAGTTCCGAGAACGGGGCTGTTTCAATGAGTTTAAATCTACGAGATTAATTGTTTCAGTGTTTTAACAACCCTTTCCAAAAACGCTCAACTGTATAACATGACACATTGGACACATGACAGTTAAAAAAATAATAATTTGTATCTAATGTTAAATCTAATGTTAAAACAGGGGGCAATAAGCTAAACAACATTTTGGCGGTCTTCCTATTGCAATTAGGTGCAGTCAAAACACACAGTTCGTCTGTATACATCCTCATCCTGAAACTATGACATCGCCACGACATGACTTTGCTCTGATGAGAGAGAGAGAGAGAGAGAGAGAGAGAGAGAGAGGAGAGAGAGAGAGAGAGAGAGAGAGAGAGAGAGAGAGAGAGAGGAGAGAGAGAGAAGAGAGAGAG
The DNA here is from genome assembly GCA_002895965.2 of Coryphaenoides rupestris. NCBI lineage: Eukaryota > Metazoa > Chordata > Actinopteri > Gadiformes > Macrouridae > Coryphaenoides > Coryphaenoides rupestris. The sequence continues at coordinate 145,966 of PIJE02001261.1, read as the reverse complement.
AGAGAGAGAGAGAGAGAGAGAGAGAGAGAGAGAGAGAGAGAGAGAGAGAGAGAGAGAGAGAGAGAGTGTGTGTGTGTGTGTGTGTGTGTGTGTGTGTGACGGCCCGTCATATGTCAGCTGACCCCGGCTGCGGTCGGGGGGGGGGGGCCCCCGGTGTGTAGCAAGGTTACCGGCACAACACAAGCTGCTCCGCGCTGAATGACAGCATCCTATGAATAAAATATAGGAGTAGGTGTGCGACGGTCAGTGACTAGAATAGCAGGGCTTTTAACACCGCACACCTCGACTTCTGCTTCAGCTTCTTTCTTCTTCTTCTTCGTTTTTTTTTTATTATCTCGCTCCGTCTCGTGCCAGAGGAGGGGAAATGTGATACGGTTGCCCACTGTGACAGGCTAGTGCTACGAGGCTATAGTGCTGCTGCAACGCTCCGAGCACCCGGGCAGAGTCTCTCCTATATATGCGGGTGTCTGTCTATCTCGCAGCGTTGAAGGTAACACCGACCCGAGTTCACCGTGTGAAGAATATTTTAAATATAATTAGGATGACATTTAGCCGAACCTGCTCCCCGACGAAAAAAAGGGTGACCGGGCAGATATATTACCTGGGCAGAGGTCTCTCTTTTTTCGCTTTTCTTTTCTTTGCTTTTTTTTTTTATTCATCAAACTTGGCCTACTTGTGTCTCTGCCTCGTCAAAGTGCGAGACAGAGAGGGAGAGAGGGAGACAAGAGGAGAGGAGATGAAATGAGACGAGGAGGAGGAGGGGAGGAGAGACGAGAGCGAGAGGAGAGCGAGAGGCTCCGTGTTAAGTGTTTTATTAGCGGGGAAAGGTGTGCGCCTCGCCGCCACGGGCATCATTAGAATCAGCCGCGCGGAGGACTCTTGTCGTGGAGGGAATCACATTTTAATCCGCGCCACATTATTACTGCGGCGCGGGAAGGTCAGCACTCAGGCACATTTAAGCGGGAATAAAACCCCCTCGAGAGCTTATGATAATGTTCTCCTTCAGCGGAAATATTGGTCATATTTTAGTTTCGAGCTTTTGCCGCGGAATACAGGGTGGCTAATGAAGAGCCTAATGTAATGCAGCTGTGCGGGCAGCCATGGTAACCATGAATAATTCAGCCTACTTGTTCTTTGGTTTCCTGGTCTCGGGAGGCCCTCGCCTATATTGTCCATTATGACAGGCCATTATCCAGCCTTCACTCTGCCAGCCTCTCAGATGGTGCGCACAGCCCATTTGTTAGCTCTCTTGGCCCCCCGTAACCTTCAACCGGTCGGCGGGAGAATGATTGAGGCCCCGCCGCTGTTATATAAACATGAGGGCCCCGAAAGGTGCAAGAGGCGAGAAAACGAAGAGACTCTTCCACCAGGGGGAATTATTATTTTTTTCTTTTTTTGTGGCGGCGGCGGCGGCGGCGGGCATTTCCATTTCATTACAAGTGCATATTACACCTGCCCGCCTGCAAAGCCACCTGCATACAGATCACGCTGAGACCGACCCACCGGGCCGTATATCATCAGCACGCACCGGCGCCGTCGCATGCATTGTCTTTCCGTGGTTATTTTGGTGATTTTCTTCCCTCCCCCGCCGCCCCCGCCCCCCGCCCTCCTCCACCCCCCCCCCCCTCCCCACTATCGCCTCCCTCCACGCCCCATGGCCCCTACCCCTGCGTCCCCACGGCCCATCCTCCCGCGGCACCTCCCCCCGCGCCCCCCCCCGCCCCCCACGGCCCAATACACAGAGCTCATCTCTGGCAGCGACCAGACGAGCGCTAGAGAAAATACATTCTCCGAGCCTAAGTAGGAATTAGCGGCGTGATTGTGTTTCGCCGTGAAAGATGTCGCCGCCGCTTCCAAACCGCCGCTGCGACGGGGCTGCAGCTCGCCGAGGAGGTGTGATGCATTTGATCTGGTCATTAGGGGAGGGGGGCGGGGAGCGGGGAGCGGGGGGGGGGGGTAGGGGGTCTGTTACCTCGCCTGTCTCAGATCGATGGGCTGTGGCAGCTCTCTCAAATCAATGGGCCTGTTGCATCTCTGAGACTCATCATCGGCCGGTCCCTGGGGAGCCCCCCCCCCACAACCCCCCCCCACCCACCCACCCACCCACCCCCCACACCCCCCCCCGTCCCCCGCCTCCCCAATCCGAGGCAGGAAGGGAGGAGGCTGAATTGTTGGGTGTGTGTGTGGCCTACTGCACGTTCATGTGTGTGTGCGTGTGTGTGTGTGTGAGTCAGAGTCAGACACAGGGAGGGACAGAGAGAGTGAGAGAGAGAGAGAGAGAGAGAGGGTGTGGGTGTACTGTGTGACTGGGAGACAGTTGGTATACAGGAAGTATAGTATAACAGGACTAGGGGCTCGGTGTGTGATTTACTCTCTCTCTGTGCTACGCCGCCCTGAATCCAAATGTGATTGCAGAGAGATCAACACGACTCAACCCTGTGTCTGGGACCACGCTAGCGATGCTACTGCTACTGCTATCGCTGCTACTGCTACTGCAGCAGCATCACAACCACCACAAACCTGCTCCTCTGCACTTCAGATGCTTGGATTTTGAATATATATGTGTTTGCAGTGGTCCGGTGGTGCGGCCAGCAGTCTCCAGGGCAGCAGAGGGGAGGGTAATCAGCAGCACTGTGATAGCATCTCTTGGGGTGGGGTTGGGGGTTGGGGGAGAGTGGGGTGAGGCGGGGGGGTGGGCGGGGCGCTGAGGGGCTGATCCAGAGGGCAGATATATTTATCTTGGTAATGAGAGCCCCAAACGCTGCTCTGCTCTGCTGTGCTGTGCTGTGCTGTGTGGGGACGAGAGGTGGGCGGGGCCAGGGGCCGGGGGGGCTGGGGACGTGGCCCCTGCACCCACCGCCGTGGCCCAGAGGGGACCCCTGGCGGTGCGGGGACCCCTGGCGGTGCGGGGACCCCAACACCGCCCACCGGCCCCCAGCCGCCGCGTCGCTCATTAAACTTCCATCAGCGGGGGTGGCGGTGGGAGTGGGGGTGGGGGGCGGCGACCACGGCGCTCCAGCCACGCCTCCAAAGTGGCCCGTTATTAATTCATGAATGCACATATGATCGTTTCTTCTGAGGGAGTGTGTGTGTGTGTGTGTGTGTGTGTGTGTGTGTGTGTGTGTGTGTGTGTGTGTGTGTGTGTGTGTGTGTGTGTGTGTGTGTGTGTGTGTGTGTGTGTGTGTGTGTGTGTGTGTGTGTGTGTGTCTAAACAGCTAACCCCCCCCCCCCCTCCCCCCGCCTCCCCCCCACCCAACTCTCCTACTCTGGCGGACAGGATGACCTCTAAACAATAAGTAGCAGCAGAGATAGCAGAGAGAGAGAAGTGAGTGAAAACAGAGATACTCTGAATGCTGTGAAACATTCATAAACCCTGCAGCTCGCAGGACAGAAGGTGTAACGCAAGACCCTGTTTACAAGAACGCTCATGGTGGGTGTGTGCTTGTGTGTGTGTTGTGTGTGTGTGTGTTGTGTGCACATGTGTGCGTTTGTGTGAATTTATGTATGGGCTTGTGTTGGTGTGTGTGTGTGTGTGAAAGGGTTAAATGTATTTTCCTATTTGCATGTATTTTCATCCATGTTTGCCTTGACGACTGCAATGCAGACGTGTGTGTGTGTGCGTGTGTGTGTGTGTGTGTGTGTGTGTGTGTGTGTGTGCGTTTGTGTGTGTGCGCGCTGCACAGTTGCGTGTCCTGTGTGTGTGTGTGTGTGTGTGAAAAGACTTAAATACCACTTTGTTTTTGGATGTGGTCCGGCCCATATCCCGTAAGCCTGTTGTTTTTATCTGGACTTCACAGACATGTACTCTAAAGCCTGCGCTGGGTGGGCCGCTTTTAGAAGCAGACGGTAAATTGGCCTCGATATGGATTGTTGCAATTGAATTTAAAAACATTAGCTCTGGGATAATAAGGGTTGCTATAGAGAGAAAATCTAGGAAATGCATTTGGTCGTTAGGGAGGGATGGAGGGATGGAGGGATGGGGCTTAGTGCCTGAATGGGGGGGTGGAAGGGGAGCTGGGGAGGAGGAGGAGGAGGAGAATGAAGATGAAAACCATTTTAGGGTGAATGTGTTATTTTCAAGGGTGGACAAGAAAAGAGCCAATGAGCGTGTAAGGACGAGAGAGAGAGAGAGAGAGAGAGAGAGAGAGAGAGAGAGAGAGAGAGAGAGAGAGAGAGAGAGAGAGAAGGAGAGAGAGAGAGAAGAGAGAGAGAGAGAGAGAGAGAGAGAGAGGAGAGAGAGAGAGAGAGAGAGAGAGAGAGAGAGAGAGAGAGAGAGAGAGAGAGAGCGTGTGCAGGAGTGAGGAGCTCTCGATTTTCAAATTAACGATCATTGTGCGCCATGACATGCATTATGTCTCCCGAGGCGGCGAATCTTTAGCTCATTTTCACGGCGAAGGAGACGAAATAAGAGCCTACTGTCACAGTCTGAGCGACGGCGGGCTGGCGTGAGCTCATCGTCTCATGGCCAATTATCACGCGCTCCGTTCCAAATCCTCTCCTTCCTCAACTCTCCGAGGCGAATCTCTCCATGCCTGGCTTATTGGCACCCTCGCTCGCTGCCCAATTACCAGAATGTTCCTCTCCTCTCTCCCTCCGCGGACCCCCTCCCACCACCCACCCACCCAGCCAGTCAGCCAGTCAAGCCCCATCGCCATTGTTGAAAATAAGACATTCGCCGCTACAACAGTGTTGGATAACTTCTCGACAGTAAAACCCAAATATCTCAATTGTAACGAGGATGAAGATGATTGGATAATAATTTTGTTACATAGGTTGAATAATAGTTAGGACTACGGATGGTAAATCTGCAAGAACTGCAGAGCACTGCGGGGCGTAGCCTTGGTTTCGTCTTTGGAGGGGACGCCTTGGTTTTTGGAGGGTTTGGTTTTTGGTTCTAGGGTTTGGTTTTAGGGTCAGGGTTTCCTATTTGGTTTAGGTTTTAGAGTTAGATTTTTTTCTTCTCGGGTTACGGTTTCTTATTTGGGTTAGGTTTTAAGGGTTTGGTAACCCAAATAAGAAACATGAACCTAAAACCAGACCCTAAAACCTAACCGCAATGAGAAACCTTAAAACTAAACTCTAAGACGAAAAAACCAAACCACAAAATACAACCTAAATAAGAAACCCGAACCCTAAAGCCAAACCCTGAAACCAAAAAAACCTGAAAAACGACTCCAGGACAACCTCGGACGGAGACCATGCTCAGAAGAGGTGCCCACAAAATGTCATATCATCCCATTGAAACAGTTCGATTGAACCATTATCATCATCATAACGGCGTAATCCCTATCAATAACAACTCCCGATGATTCATGATTATTCATAGAATTATTACAGTGAAGAAGTTCAATGCATTAAATACCCCCCCCTCCCCCGATGGCAGACCATAATAAACACCACATATCCATCCGTTGACAGTGCGAGGCGTGTGCTGCAAGACGGAGCGTGAGAGCAGCCCGAGAGGATGAGGAGGATGAGAGGAGGATGAGGGGAGGAGGAGGATGAGAGGGTCTGCCTGGTGCACACGTGTCTGGTGGTAAGCGATGCAGTAATGCACCGCGGAGCCCAGAGAGACGGCTCCTCCTCACTTCATCAGTGTGTAATTAATGTCTCTCTCTCTCGCGCGCTAACAGACACAGCCACAGCCACCTGCAGTGTTTATGACGCCATTAGAGCGGTGTGTGCCATAATTATCGCGCAGGTAGCAAAAATGTAGAATAAAATGAATACAAAAGAGTTCCCCCCTCCCCCCCGCCCCCCCCCCGCCCCCCCTTCTCTCTCTCTCCGCCGTGCGAGACGAGCGTTAATTGTATCGCATGTATACATGGATTTAATTACCCGCCACGAGCAGCTACTCTGCGTTTGATTCTGCTAATTGATTGTTCGGCGACGGGAAAGTCTGTTTGCGAAGATACGCGCGCACTCTCCTCGATATTGTTCGTCAACATACTGATGGCTATTTTAGTCCGAGAAGGTCAGTCTGTGTGTGTGTGTGTGTGTGTGTGTGTGTGTGTGTTGGTGTGTGTGTATACCGGTGTCCTTTTGGGAGCCTGGTCAAATATGGCAGCCGCGCAGCAGGGGCCAGACGGTGTTGTCTAAGTTCATGTACTGCGCGTTGTTTGGCCTCGTCAGGCCCAGAGCGGCGCCCGCTGAGGCTGCTGCTGCTTGCTCAGGTAAACACACACACACACACACAGAAACACACACACACACAGAAACACACACACAGAAGCACAAAGAGACACACACACACACACACACGGAAGCACAAAGACACACACACACACACACACACACGGAAGCACAAAGACACACACACACACACACAGAGGCACAAAGACACACACACACACAGAAACACACACACACACACACACGAAGGCACACACGCACGCACAGAAACACACACTCACACACTCACACAGAAGCACACACACACACAAAACACACAGAAACACACACACGCACGCACACACACGCACGCACAAACACAGCTTTTTTAGGCCATGTGACTAGTGAGTAATAGGCACAGAATGCACAGTCATCGTTTGGAGGTCCACAGGGCGAGAAGGTGTGTGTGTGTGTGTGTGTGGGTGGGGTGTGTGTGTGTTAGCATCAGCTGACTCTTGGCTTTGTTTTAGTCAGCACACTGCCAGCATGAGTGTCCTAAATGTAGGCAGGTGTCTGCACACACACACACACACACACAAACACACACTTTCTCTCTCTCACGCTTCCACTCTCGCTCTCTCTCTCAAACACACACAGAGACACACACACACACACACACCAACACACACACACACACACACACACCAGAACAAATAAAGTAAAATAAACAAACAAATATGACCCAAGCAATGGGAATGTGCGTGTGTCGTGTGTGTGTGTTGTGTGTTGTGTTTGTTGTTTCATTGGCCCTCCTGGGAGCTCTTTCTCTCTTAACCTTGGCAGTGAGCTAATGTTTCAGGACGTGGAGGAGAAAACATGTGTCATCTGTCTGACTGGCTCTGCCACCGGCGAACCTCGTGCCACCTTCCTCGACCCCGGGAGCTCACAACAGGCCCCTTTTCACAGGTCGTCAGTAGCAGGGTAAAGTCACTTCCTGTTCCTGTCATTTAAACATTATAGGTTCAGTTTTAATCGTCTCCGTTTTGGCCACCAGCGTGCTCCGTGTATATTTACTTGACTAGTTGTGTCTGTGTACCGGCGCGCTGCCCTACCTACAGTACATCGAATAAACCCATCATTGATGTTGTACACACCTGTGTTTTTCCTGCTGTGATCGGGTCGATGCAGAGTTTATATGCTGCATTAAACAGATGCAGAAAAACAAATATTAATTACAATATTAATTAATGTATTGTTATAAATGGCTTGTGTGTTTGACTCACACCAGGACACTGCACACCGGTCTGGTGACGAAACCATTTCATGTTTTTTTTTTACTACATTTACATTTACATTTACATTCCATATTTAGATAACATGTCGTTAATTTAATTAATTACTTGAAACTTGGTAGGGACATCATGGTCAACCGTTAAGGATCCTAGTAGCAGCAGTAGTAATAATATAGTTGTTTCGTAGTAGTAGTAGTAGTAATAGTAGTTTAGAAGTAGTAGAAGTAGGAGTAGTAGTAGTAGTAATAGTAGTTTAGAAGTAGTAGAAGTAGGAGTAGTAGTAGTAGTAATAGTAGTTTAGAAGTAGAAGTCGTAGAAGTAGTAGTAGTAGTAGTAGTAGTTACTCTTTATCTTAGTAGTAGTAGTAGTAGCCGTAGTATTAGAAGTAGTCATAGTAGTAGTATTAGTAGTTATAGAAGTAGTAGTGGTAGCAGTGGTAATATTGTAGTAGTAGTAGTATTAGAAGTAGTCATAGTAGTAGTATTAGTCATTATAGAAGTAGTAGTGGTAGCAGTAGTAGTATTGTAGTAGTAGTAGTATTAGAAGTAGTCATAGTAGTAGTATTAGTAGTTATAGAAGTAGCAGTGGTAGTATTGTAGTAGTAGTAGTTGGTAGTCATATCATAGTAGTACTCAGTAGCATTAGCAGTAGAAGATGGTGCCAGTAATAGTATCCTTATTATCGCGGTGCGGCGCTGCTAACAGAAGGACAGGCGTGCTGCGTGTGTTAAAAAGTTGTTGTTGGGGGCGGCGAGCGGCGGGCGGCGGGCGGCGGGCGGCGAGCGGCGGCGCGGCGAGGGGAGGATCCCACAGGGAGACAGATGGCTCTGGCCACGGCGCTCGCAGGCCCGTGCTGGCGCGGCACATTCGGCGCCCGGGCCAAGCCTCGACACCTCAACTCCTTTCGATTAATCAAGCCAGCCTCGGTTATTTAAGGCCCCGCAATTAATCACGCCGGATATCTGAAGTGATAGATTAAGGTTAAAGGAAAGTTTAGGGGTAAAAAGGAGCGCTCAAAAAAAAGCCGCCATTGCTCAATCTGCTTCGAATCGGGTGAACCCGCCACCCCGGTGAGCCCGGCGTTTTTTTTTTAATCACTCGCCGAGGGCCTCGTGCCTCTTTAGCCCCATCTAGTTGCTGGTGATGGGGTACGTGCTCGCCTATTGAAATACGGTACGCGCAGTCAATATGGTCAATGTGATTACAAATCTAATCTAATCTCCCCGTTCTAATCTACGATGCTCTAGGGCGAGTAATATATCAAGATAACGATGTAAATAACACGCAGACACCGACTCTCAGCGCTAAGACAACTACCACAAAACAGTGTTGGCATTTGGAGATTTTGTAATATATATGCACATGCGGCACAAATGTAAATCCTCTTCCTCCCCGGTGGCGAGATTCGCACGCTAATCACAATTTTTGTGTTTATCCAAATTAATAATTTTTTAATTATCAATGAATCCTCCATTTCTTTGGGGCCAAAAATGTACGAAACGCAATCAGATTCATGAGGCATAATTCGATGACACTTCAAAGTTGTTGACTGAAGTTTGTCTCCCTCGAGCAGCCGGCCCTGTTCTGTAGCAGCAAATCGGTTTGTTTCGCTAATAAGTGTGTGTGTCTGTATGTGAGTACGTGCCTGTGAGTACGTGCCTGCTTGGGAGCGTGCGCGCTTGTGTGTGTGTGCGTGTGTGCGTGTGTGTGTGTGTGCGTGTGCATGTGTGTGTGTGTGTGTGTGGCGAGACCAAATGGTGCTGTGTTAAATGGGGAAGAAGGAGCTGTGAGGATCTTATTCTCACACGTCAAGGCTGACATGAGCTCCTGTCTTTACTTCTGCCAGCTGCTCTTTGCTCTGACAGACAAGAGCACATTTCCTGGAAGCCAGACTCCGGGCCAGTGGCCTGCTGGGTCCCTTTTTCCTTTTTCCTTTTTTTCTTGTTGTCTTCCTCCTTTCCCTGCCAATCAAAGCGGACGGGGTCAGGCCCCCCGGGGCGAGCGTGTTGCCTCACGCACACACGCACACGCATGCACGCACGCACACACACACGTGCACACACACGCACACACACACACACACACACACACGCTCACCTCTCGGAGCTCCAGACGAACCCTGCCACTCGGGTGTTGATGCGGAATCATTTGAGCATGTCAGCATGTGTGTGGCAGCATGCTGGGGGTCCAACCTCTCTGTAAGGGGGGGGGGGGGGCGGTGTAAGGGGGAGGGAAGAGGGTGGTGGGTGGTGGGTGGTGGGTGGTGGGCGGTGGGGGAGAGGGGGGCTGCGGTCGTGTTTAGCCTAATTAATGGTGCTGAACATTTAAGGCAGTGCATAGCTTTCCAAGTAGCAGAACCCAATGCTATATTTAAGCGTGCCATGTACTGGGGTTATTTACAGCGAGCAGGGGGGATATTGGGCAATGGGTTTTGCTGAATGCGAGGGGAAAAGGACGCCTGATTGCAGACAGACGTCAGAGTAGAGAGTCGAGATATGACAGCCCTGATTGTGGAGAGAAGTATCTGATGGGTGATATAAATCAAAACATAAAGTAGTTATTCAGATAAGATATGATAAGATAGAACTTTATTCACCCCGAAGGAAATTCTTGTGCCAAAGGTTGCTCAAAAATACCAACAACATAAGAATAAAAACAGTGTATAAGCCTAATAGAGTAAAAATATAGGTAAGATATATTTAGGAAAAGAAATTGTATGGTCATTCTATCATCATAATATCTGAAAAATATATAGCAATTTCATGACATATTCATAAGACGTATATCATATAAACTGTATACACTCTCGGTCCATGAAGCAACGCACGTGATTGCTACGTGTGTGTGTTTAAGTGCACACTTGCAGAGATAGTGTGACGTTTGACAATGGCGCTCTAATCTCTGTAAACACACTCTAACAATGTAACACCTGATTGTTGCCTTTTCCTGGAGCCCGCGGTGAGAGGCCCTCCATGGCCCAGTGTGTGCCCATCAGATCCGGGGGGCTTTAGTGATACAGCCACGGGGAGGTGGCGGCGGCGGCGGCGGTGGTGGTGGCGGCGGTGGTTGTGTCGGCAGGCGGGGGGGGGGGGGGGGGTGGTGGTGGTGTGTGTGGGTGGGTGGGCCGGCGGGTCGGGGGGGTTTCGGTGTCTGCTGAGCGCAAGTGGGGCTGGTATTAAAGGGTGCTGAAACTCGGACTCTTGTATCACTCATCCGCCGCTCCGCCCAGCAGGACGCTGTTGCCACCCCACCCATCCCATCCCATCCCCTCCACCCACCCACCCCACCCAACACCACCACCAGCACCCCTGACCCCCAACCCCCTTCTCCCTCCTCCACCACCACCAGCACCGCCCCGACCCCCACCTCTCCCGCATCTCTCACATGCAAGAGCTGCCAGAGCAGCTGGGGTTGGGGATACTTGTCAGCAGGGGGATCCTGTGTCCTCTGTGTCTGCCCCCCCCTCTCCACCCCTCCACCCTCCCCACCCTTACCCCCACCCACCCTTACCCCCAGCCAAGCTGCGGGGCCACTGACAGCCAGCATCAGCTGATTATCGCCGGGCGAGGCAGTAAAAGTAGCGCGCCCGGAGCAGCGACAAGCTTATAACCTGCAAGACACGCTCATATTGAGTAACCAGCACTTCATATGATAGCCTGGGGGGTGGGGGGGGGGGGAGGGTGGCGCGCCACCCTAGCCCTGAGAACACCGCGCGGGTCAGATCGTCTGACACATTAGCAATCTGGTTAAGGTTAAGGGAGCAAAACCGGAGCCCGGTGGCATAAATAGCACACGGGCAGCCTTTAGGAGGCCGGCTTTACGTCCTCGGTCCCCTCCGGCGCGCTTTTATCAGGCCGGTTGATGAATAACCCAGAGCTGAGCGATTGTTCGGCCCGCCGGACCGTGACCCTCGTCGCCCGCGGACCTGTGGGGCGCCATGCGGGAAACGCAAAGAAACCCGAGTGTTTGCTCGTCACCTCACGAGACTCGTGGGTTCGTCGATGGCTCTTTTTGTAGTAGTTAATAGATGGCTAAGTCAACACAAGTGTGGGGGCAGCGGCCTATGAGCATGGCACTCATAAAAGTTATTTTAATCCCCCCCACACCGGCCGGTCGTGTGGGGTGTTTGTGTATTTTGAGAATCTCTGAGAGGTTAACACCCCTCTGTGCACAGAGGCCCCAGCAGACTAGTAGTGTCGGGTGTCAGGCTGAATTAAAGCTATGTCAACACCTTGGGCCGGCCAAGCATTACCTTACACAGGCCCTGGGCCCTCGCTTATCTGTGGCACAGACATACACCGGTCAGCCTTACTGTGTGCACGCATGCACACGGACGTGCACACTCACACACACACACACACACACACACACACACACACACACACACACACACACACACACACACACACACACACACACACACACACACACACACACACACACACACACACACACACATGCATGCAGCCAAGCGCACACACAGGAGCACAGTGCTAATAATTTATTGTTCCCTGTGTGTTAATTCCCCAAATGTGGGCTTTCTGTTCAAATATATATGAGTTGCAATTCCTTCTGATGTCCACTGTCAGCATATGTTCGGACTGTTTTCAGTGGACAAATATTAACAAGTACAAAACCGTATTATTTATTGATTCCATCGTGTCAAAATTCATATATTTCCATCTCAAAGCGTCAGTGTCAGGGTGAATTATTTACAGGGGTCTCTCCCGGGGTGAACTGTTGTTCCGTTCGCTGTGTCACGTTAAACTTTAGTGACACAGTAACTGTAATAACACGACGGTAACTTAATATCTGCTGCCTTACCTACGTCACGTCTACCAAATGACTAACCCTAACCCTATTGGTTCAACGTTGAATAAGATTAATCACTAAACGGAGCAAACATGTCTCGCATCGTATGAACTTGGTGACAACAATGCCACTAGTGAGAACTCCACGCAATTCGAAATAGATAAAGAAATTGAGAAATTGACAGACAGACAGACAGATAGATACATAGACACAAACATAGATGGATGATTAGATAGATAGATAGATAGATAGATAGATAGATAGATAGATAGATAGATAGATAGATAGATGGATGGATAGATGGATAAATGGTAGATATCTAGATATATCTAATACATATTCTAATATGGAAACATAGCCCTTGCTGCCCCCCCCCCTGAACCTGAACGCATATAACAGCTTATTATAATTTCCTCGTGGGTGTTTTTCTATCAAGGTCTCCCTTCGAGGGACGATGGAACAAGACACCGGCAGACTGAGCCACCTCCCGCCACCCGCCACCCGCCACCCGCCAGCCACCAGCCACCAGCCACCAGCCACCCACCACCGCCTCCAGGAGAAGCGTGTGTTATTACAACGTATCAGGTTCTGCTTCTTTGATACCTGTTCTCCGCTCAGCTCTGCTCTGCCAGTGCTCGTTAGCTGGGCTGCTGGGGAACAGAAAAAAAAGCCACACGTTTACGTTTAGGTGCCGCCAGAGACGGTGGCTTGAAGGTGACATCTGTCTGGGAGGTAGAGCAGAGAGAGAGAGAGCGAGAGAGGGAGGGAGGGAGATGAGAGAGAGAGGAGAGAAAGAGAGGGAGGGAGGGAGATGGGAGATGAGAGAGAGAGGAGAGAAAGAGAGAGAGGGAGGGAGATGGGTGATGAGAGAGAGAGGAGAGAAAGAGAGAGAGAGGGAGGGGGGGGCGGGGGGAGGGGAGGGGGGGTAATGTGCTCCGCCGCGCCGCGCCGCTATAAATACCCGGAAGCTGTGACAGCTCAGCGCGGAGGCAGCCGGGTGGAGGAGGCTCTGCTGTGTGCAGCGGCGGTGACGGCGGTGGTGGTGGTGGTGGTGGTGACCCCGTCAGTCCCACAGAGCTCTTCATTATTCCGCTGCTGCTGCTGCTGCTGCTGCTGCTGCTGCTGCTGCTGCTACTGACAGCCTCCCTCTGCTCCGCGCAAAGCACTCGTCAGACACACCAGGGGGTCTGGGTGGCAGGAGGGGGAAAGGAAGGGGGAAGGTGGGTGGGTGGCGGGGGGATAGAGAGAGAGCGAGAGAGAGAGAGAGAGAGAGAAGAGAGAGTGCTGTGACAAACTACTCGTCGCTTTACGCCACGCTTCCGTGCAAAACCTTGGAAACCGTGACTTATACTACGACGACTACTACTACTACTGCTACTTCTGCTACTGCCGTGGGCGCGGACACGTTCGATTCCCGGGCCGCAGCAGCCGCAGGGGTCTGTCTGTCGGCCGCGATGACTCACTGACGCGTCTCATGCGCTGGTCGTGCGCGATGGTTGCCGTGGCGATGGTTTCCGTGACGATGGTTTCACGTTGCTCTCCGCCGCGGCGTCACGTCGGTGCCAAACTGTGTACCCGACGAAACGAGTACACGGCAGCTGAGGCCCTCTGAGCGGTTTTAATGGCTGACAGTTGCAGATCATAAAACAAGGGACATCAAGACACGCCGCGGATGACCTTTGTTGCCCTCTGAACGGCACTAGCTTGCATGTCTGGTGGCCGCTGCTGCCGCCGCCGTTGCCGTGGAGCGGTGTACACACACACATTAATGGTAACTTATAAATGCAGCGAACGTTTTCATGCACGGCTTCCAGTGCTTCCAGTCAAGGTTATAGACCGTAAGCAGTAAGCAGTTACAGCCACATGGAGAGAAACACACACACACACAACACACACACACACACACACAACACCACACACAACACACAACCACACACACAGAGAAAGACACATACACACACACACACACACATACACACATATAAAAACACACACGCACACACACACGTACCGAGAAAGACACACACACACACATATAAAAACACACACGCACACACACAGACACACAAAAACACACACGCATACACACAAGACACACACAAAAACACACCACGCAACATGCAACATACAAACACACAACACACACACACACTGCCAGCCATACACATACACATACCATACCCAACACAGCCAGAGTGGCAATGCTACACTAAAGTCTGTGGATCAGGATTTGTCTGACTGTTAGAGACACACACACACACACACACACACACACACACACATGCATGCAATACACGTAGCCTAGCCCACATGCTACACCGCTGTGCTACGCTCGGATGAGATGGCCCTGTGTGTGTGTGTGTGTGTGTTTGTGTGTGTAAAACATGAACATGTGTTGCTTTTTCTACCCCGTATGCTGTGTGTGGTGTGTGTGTGTGTCTGTGTGTGCGTGTCTGTGTGTGCACGCATTCAGTGTGCATGTTGTATGTTGTGTGTGTGTATGTGTGTGTGTGTGTGTGTGTGTCTGTGTGTGTGTGTGTTGTGTGTGTGTGTGTGTGTTGTGTTATGTGTGGTGTGCACGTGTGTGTGTGTGTGTGTGTGTGTGTGTGTGTGCGTGCACGCCTTTGTGTGTGTGTGTGTGCACAGTAGTTTCCTAGCACGTTAGTCCCCCCCTCCTCCTGAGCCCTACTGGTTGCGCTGGGTGAGCTGGGAGATGGGAGGCCTGAGGAGGAGGAGGAGGAGGAGGAGGAGACGATAAGTGGGGCCTGAGGGAGCGGGGGCCGTAACAAGGCAACAGCTCTGATTTAACACAGCGTGAAACTGCTGTTAGTCATAGATCGCCATGACAGCCGTTCTCATTATCAGTACCTGGGTATGCATGGCGCGGTTGTCACGGCGACGGAGGCACAGGGGACGGGCTCTCACCATCAACACAAATCAGCCGAGAAATAGCATGTCTGATCACTCTGGAAACACCCAGACCCAGGCAGGGCCGAGCAGAGACACAGACAGGCACTTTACGCAAATTACAACAGGTCGGCCATCTTTTTTTATCTCACAAATTGAGAGCCGCGGGGTGGGGGGTGGGGGGTGGGGGGGATGCGAATTTGCAATTTGTGTTCTGTCCCCGCCCCCCTGCTGTGTCTATCTGTGTGTATGTACTGCGGAATGAAAAGCCAGATCGTGCAAAATTACATTTTTTAAAAACCCACACGCCCGATATTAGACACGGGGGCGAACAAGGAACGAAACATGGTGCTCGCTTTACCACCTTCCAGGCTGTTCCAAGCACAACAACCTC
>PIJE02001261.1:120547-129248 GCA_002895965.2 Coryphaenoides rupestris | reverse complement strand
CACACAGGGCCATCTCATCCGAGCGTAGCACGGGGCTGGTACGAATGTATGCTGTATAGCATAGCATAGCATAGCATGAGTCAAACACCCTGCTGGTGCTTTAAGCGTCCGCTCGGCACACTGATTGAATTTCACGTCGGCGTGTCGGAGGAGACAAAGTGTGGTGTCTGAGCCGGGGGGGGGGCCTCGGTAATCGCGGCTGGCGTCGGATTACCCCCCCGAGGAAGAGGAACAGATGCTCCCGGGAGAGATCGCCGCTACTAGCTGCAGGCGTGCGACGTCGTCCTCAAGGGCTGTAGCAGACAGACACACACACACACACACAGACACAGACACTGACGCACACTGACACATACACACAAAGTGGCTCCAGATGAGACATCCTGCGTCATAAATATCGCACGAGGCTGCGGTCACCGTACTAGACGTAGGGATTCACGCGAGGCTTCGTTCACATCAACCTTGACTGTGACGAATGCACACCCCCGTCCAGGTCTGTACGGGCATATAAAGGGGGAATTTACACCTCTACGTACGTATTTACACGTCTATCCTTGTCCAAAAAACGAGCAAAACATGGGAACAACATTGGAACTATGACAGGTTGAAAGTTGAACAATATTATTACTCAATATTTGCATTAGCTTTTTCTTCTTGTTTACACATTTTTCTATTCTGATCTATGATATAACATGACGTGTATCATAATGCTGATGCTAATGACAGAGCATCTACACATATGCATCGTCGCACCCTTATACACGAGTAGAATCATGTTCGTCTTGTGCAGATAGTGCTCCTACCTCTCTGGTAGCTGTTTCTCTGGGTGTGTTTTGGTTATCATTTCGCTAGCGTCGTTTCAAGGTCATGCGAAGGTCATTTCAAGGCACTGATGAAAAGATGTCTGGCAAGGAATGCAAGAGATGCGGGCGCCCAGCGCTCTGAGTGGATCTCATGCTGCTGCAGTCGCTAGTGATGCTGGGGGTGTGGTGGGGGTGGAGGAGGAGGAGGAGGAGGAGGAGGAGGTGGAGGTGGTGGTGGTGGTGGTGTGATGGAGGTGGAGGTGGTGGTAGTGGTGGGGGTGGTGGAGGGGGTGATGGTAGTGTGGTGATGGTGGTGGTGATATGGTGGGGGTGGAGGGGTTGATGGTGGTGGTGGTGGTGGGGCTGGAGGGTGGTGGAAGTGTGACGACGGTTCAGGATGGTGCACTTTATTACTCGAGTGTTTTATTGCCGTCACGAGTGGAGCTGACAGGGAGGAGGCGGGCATTAGATTAAGCCGCCGCCCCCCCCTCACAAAGCGACGCGTTCGGCACGGCAGGCTTGCATGTGCGTATGTGCGTGCGTGCGTGTGTGTGTGTCTCTGTTTAGCTTGCCTGCGTTCTGAGTGTGTCTGAGTGTGTGCTGCTCAGTCGATATTAAGTTCCTGTATAGAATAAATCCTATGGCGTGGCTGGGATGTGCATCTAGGATCAGGCACAGGTATCAGGGTCGATGATTTTAGCTGCAATTAAGTTCTCGCTCTCGGCTACCCTACGTGCATTAAACGAAACCCGATCCGTCTCTATCTCAGTCAGTGCACTGCACCAAAATATTACCGTTCCATTGAGCAGCGTGCTGTGTGTGTGCGTGTGTATGTACTGTATGCGTGTGTGTGTGTGTGTGTGTGAGTGTGCAGAAATTAGCTGGGGCTCTGAGCATTTTGTCCCTGAAACAATATATAATATCCCCGAATTTGTGATGACGGTGGTTTTTAAATGCTCCGTTAAAGTTCAGCATTTTACAATCCATTTGTTAAAATGTTGGCGTTTAACTGTGTTTGTGATTTAATTGAAATAACATATGACTCAAATAAGAGTCATTGGAGTCATGGGACATTGGTCTGTCATGCAACATAGAAAAACAACACACTTCTATTGCCCTGGGAAACGTTCCCGAATGCCCTCAAAACATATTACACAGCAGCAAAAAATGCTTTGTGTGCCTGTGTGTGTGTGTGTGTGCGTGTGTGCACATGTGTGTGTGCGAGTGTGCATGCAAGCTTGTGTGAGTGTGTGTGTGTGTGTGTGCGCATGTGTACGTGTGTGCATGCGAGCTTGCATGTGCGCGTGTGAGCTTGCATGTGTGTGCACGTGCAGGCTTGCATGTGTGTGCGAGCTTGCATGTGTGTGTGTGTGTGTGTGTGTGTGCTCGTGTGTGTGTGCATGCGTGTGTGAAGAGTTTGCGGGCGAACTTAAAACCGTAACCTCAGAACGCGCCTTTCTTCTTAAGGGCGGCCATTTCGTTACGGCCCCACCACCCTTCCCGCCACCGCCGCCACAGCTCCAACGACGCGACAATGTTTATATAAAATAATCATGGGGGGGGGGGGGGGCGTTGGAATTGACAAGTCCCTGCGAGCGACGGGGGCGAGGGGATTAGCAGTGGCTCCTCGTGTTGTTTGATATCGGAGACCTTAACCCCCCCACCCCGCCAGCCACCCACCCACCCACCCCTGCACCCTGCGCCCTGCGCCCTGCACGGCAGCAGCAGCGTCCTGGGAGAGCGTAACCTTATTTCACGCCGGCTCTCAAATAGTGCTGAGAATTTGCGAGGCAGTTAGTGGCCGTCATTAATAACCCGCCCGGCCTGGGCTGACAGCTGCTGATTGGAATGAAGAGCCCGCGCTGCAGCAGACAGCTACAAATTTCCCTGACAGCCAGGTCTCCATTACGGGGATCAGCTCTTCTGCCCCCCCCACCCCCCCCCCCCCCCCCCCCCCCCACCCCCCCCCCCCCCCCCCCCCCCCCCCCCCCCCCCCCCCCCCCCCACCCCCCCCCCCCCCCACCCCCCCCCCCCCCCCCCCCCCCCCCCCCCCCCCACCCCCCCCCCCCCCCACCCACCCCCCCCCCCCCCCCCCCCCCCCCCCCCCCCCCCCCCCCCCCCCACCCCCCCACAAAACAGCAGTAATCAGAGAGGAGAGAGAGTGGAGGAGGGAGAGAGATGAAGAGAGAGAGAGAGAGAGAGAGAGAGAGAGAGAGAGAGGAGGAGGAGAGAGGAGAGAGGAGAGCGAGAGAGAGTTGGAGAGGAGAGAGGGAGGAGAGAGACAGAGAGAGTAGGGAGGAGGAGGAGAGAGAGAGAGAAGAGGAGAGAGGAGGAGGGAGGAGGGAGAGAGAGAGAGGAGAGAGAGAGGAAGAGAGAGAGAGAGAGGAGAGAAGGAGAGAGGAGAAGAGGAGAGGAGAGAGAGAGGGAAGGAGTAGAAGAGAGAGAGAGAGAGAGAGAGAGAGAGAGAGAGAGAGAGAGAGAGAGAGAGAGAGAGAGAGAGAGAGAGGGAGAGAGAGAGAGAGAGGAGAGAGGAGAGGAGAGAGAGAGAGTGAGAGAGAGAGAAGAGAGAAGAGGGAGAAGAGAGAGGAGAGAGAGAGAGGGAGAGAGAGAGACGGAGGAGGGAGAGAGAGAGAGAGAGAGAGAGAGGAGAGAGAAGGAGAGAGGAGAGGGAGGAGAGGAAGAGAGAGGAGAGAGAGGAGAGAGAGAGAGAGAGAGAGAGAGAGAGAGAGAGAGAGGGAGACAGAGTAAAGACACGAGAGAGAGAGAGTACAGAGAGAGAGTGAGGGAGAGCAGAGAAAGAGAGTATATAGATGTATATATATAGATATATACTGTATATAAATAGAGAGAGAGTGTAAGAGTAGAGAGAGACAGCGAAACACGCTCTGTCTTGTACCGGACACCTTGGATGTTTCCCTACGCGATTAAGACTAGCATTCACACACACACACACAACAACACACAACACAACCACACACACACACACACACAACCACACAACAACACACCACACAACACACACACACACAAACACACAACACACACACACACCACACCACACACAACACACACAACACTCCTATTACTATATTTACCGCAACAGATACTTTCCTCTACAACCATCGCTGTGCTGTCGTGAGAATTTGCTGGTGGCCGCCTCTGTGGTACCTCGTGTCTGTCTGGGAGTGACTGGCCGGGGCCTTCAACTCTCCAGCAAGTGGGTCTGCGGCGAGGAGGGTTTAGTGGGAAAGTGAGTGGCCTTGGAGCGCATGAGGCCGGTAATGACAGTAGGCTTTAGGTGTAGGTCAGCCTTGTCATCGCCCCCGGTCACAGCTGATGCCTGCTGCTCCTGCGCGGGGCCAGGCACATGGTAACAGGGTCAGGCATATGTCAGCTTTGGCACACACACACGCGCGCGCACACACACACACACACACACACACACACACACACACACACACTCACACACCCTCCCACACACTCCTGCATCCCACACACACGCCACTAGAGGGCGAGAAGGGGGGGAGTGGCTGACACAATACTGTGTGTGTGTGTGTGTGTGTGAATGCTAGTCTTAATCGCGTAGGGAAACATCCAAGGTGTCCGGTACAAGACAGAGCGTGTTTCGCTGTCTCTCTCTACTCTTACACTCTCTCTCTATTTATATACAGTATATATCTATATATATACATCTATACACTCTCTTTCTCTACTCTCCCTCACTCTCTCTCTGTACTCTCTCTCGCTCATTCTCCTCTCACTCTCTTTGCTCTCTCTCTGTCACTCTCTCTCTCTCTCGTGTCTTTACTCTCTCTCTCTGTCTGCTCTCCTCTTCTTTTGTGCTATTGGTTTGAGCGCAGTGAATTCGAAAGGAAGGGTTGTTCTGGTTAGTGTTGTTTGGCGTGGTGGGTTGGTTGGGTGGGGTGGGTTTTGTGGGTGAACGGTGTTTGTTTCTGGGGTTTGTGGGCGTTGTTGGTGGTGGCTGTCGCGCTTTTTTTGTAGTGGTGTGTGGTGTTGGTTGGATCGGGTGTTGGACTTTGGGTTTTAGTTGGGTTGGTGTCGTTTTGTTTCTCGTCGCGGCTTGCGGACTATTATGTATGCGTACGAGAAGGGGCGAGGCGGGGGGGAGAGCATGTGCCGGGGGGAGGAGGGCGGGGGACAGGGGCGGGGGGGGAAGGGGTATGGGGAGGGGGAGAAGAACACCATGGGGCAGTGCGGGGGCAAAGCAGCAACAGAGCGCAGCCACGGCAACGGCGGGGAGAGGAAAGCCAGCATCGGACCCAGAAGACGGGCGCCGGCGATGGCTGCGAGGAGGGCGACGTGCGGGCCGGGGCTCCACGGGCGGAACCAGAAGAAAAAAGCAGGGGGGCAGCGGACAAAAAAAAACCAACATCAGTGTGGAAGTGACAAGAGGGCCAGCGCAATAAGGGGAACGAGTGGGGGGGGGGAAGGCGGTGTGCATGGGGTCAGCACTGGACGGGGGACGTCCCGGTCGGGCCCTCCAAAGACGCTGCAAAGACGGCCAGGCTCAACCGCGGTCGCGGAAAAGCGACGGCGTCCAGCACACACGAGCGGGCCTGGCACGGGGGAGGGCAGGACAAGGCAGGGGGCGTCAGTGGACAGGCAGGGCAAAGGGTGCGACCAGCGGGGGGCGCCGTGGGAGGGGGGGCAGTGGGGTGGGGTGGCTATGAGGCTGGGTGGGAGCAGAGTAGGGGGCCACCGGGCAGGCGGGGGCAGTGGGAGGGATTGCCCGTCCCTGCCCCCGATCGCCCACGGGCCCGCCCCATGAGGTTCCCCTGGAGCCTGGTAGTTCTCTCTGCATGAGATATCCTAACTGGTCATCCGGTACCGGCCCCTAGACGCACCTGGGGGGGGTCCTTACCTGGGGAGCCTCTGGGTGGGGCCCACGGGAGCCTGGTAGGGGTCTCTGTCCCTGTGGGTGCCCTACCTGGGAGCCTGGTAGGTCTCTCTGCGGGCCCCATGTGGTGGGCTCGGACCCCATGAGACGCTCCTACCTGGTGAGCACTGGTAGGCTCTCTTTGGTCCCTGTTGTGGTGCTCCTACCGGGGAGCCTGCGTAGGTCTCTAACTGGTGGGGCCTCTGGCCTGGTGGGGTGCTCCTACCGGGGGTGGTGAGCCTGGGAGGTTCGCTGGGTGCCCCTGGTGAGTGGTGGCTCATTCTGTCCCTGTGTGGTGCTCCTACCTGGTGAGCCTGGTAGGTCTCTCTGTCCCTGTGTGGTGCTCCTACCTGGTGAGCCTGGTAGGTCTCTCTGTCCCTGTGTGGTGCTCCTACCTGGTGAGCCTGGTAGGTCTCTCTGTCCCTGTGTGGTGCTCCTACCTGGTGAGCCTGGTAGGTCTCCAGGTACTGCTCGTGGTTGAGGCTTGAGCATAAGTGGATGTGGCCTTCCTGGGTGCCCACCAGGTAGATGTTGGACTCCTGCAGCAACAGTCAGTGAAGTTGAGAGCTAACGTAGTGTATATGATATACCGTATATGATATACCGTATGTGTATATGATATAGACATACAGATGTAGTGTGTGCGTGTGTGTGTGTGTGTGTGTGTGTGTGTGTGTGTGTGTGTGTGTGTGTGTGTGTGTGTGTGTGTGTGTGTGTGTGTGTGTGTGTGTGTGTGTGTACCTGAGGATGGAAGTGGAAGCAGAGGCCGGGGGTTAGTTTGGATATGAGCTCCTCTTGTTTACTCTGCCTCTCCACGCGAGGCCCCTTCCTCTCCACAGGAACCCTCTTCAGCTTCATCAAGTCTGCATGGAGCGCATCCACCAGAAATATCAATAATCCTTGTAGTATTATTGTTCATATTCCAGGATCTCTGGTCTATATGTTGCACTCGGGCCATCTACAACTGTGTGTCATTTTAAGATTGAAATTAGTATATTATATGGTAGGGATGCACCGATACCACTTTTTTTCAGACCGAGTACAAGTACAAGTACTTACATTTGGGTACTTGCCGATACCGAATACTGATACCGAGTACTTAACCATTACAGTTCTAATGACTTTGAAAACATGTTATTTTTTGTCGGGGGGGGCTCCGTTAATTCGCGGTTCTGATGGGGGGGGGGCTCCGTTAATTCGCGGTTCTGATGGGGGGGGGGGGGGGGGGGGGCTCCGTTAATTCGCGGTTCTAATCAAAATACTAACAACATAAGCATAGGAATAATAATACATACATACAATACAAATTTACAGTGAATAAGCCTAAGGAATAAGATATTCAGAAAGCAAAACAAGTTGGCAATGGTATTGAGAAGTAGTAGTAAGAAGTGGTGTTGCACATGAGGAATATTGCACATGATGATGAAAGAATGAATGAATATGTATTAATTAATATACATTTTAATTAATTAATTAATTAATATTAATAGTAATATTAATTCATATTAATATTAGTTAATATTAATATGAGTTAATAATATGAGTTAATAAATATGAATATGAATTAACCCTACTACTACTGCTGCAGCGTGAACGAGGAGCTGGCGGCCCTCCGGTGGCTGCCATGTGCGCTGCGGGGGAGAAGCTACACGATCTGGCTTTTTCATTCCGCAGTACATACACACAGATAGACACAGCAGGGGGGCGGGGACAGAACACAAATTGCAAATTCGCATCCCCCCCACCCCCCACCCCCCACCCCGCGGCTCTCAATTTGTGAGATAAAAAAAGATGGCCGACCTGTTGTAATTTGCGTAAAGTGCCTGTCTGTGTCTCTGCTCGGCCCTGCCTGGGTTCTGGGTGTTTCCAGAGTGATCAGACATGCTATTTCTCGGCTGATTTGTGTTGATGGTGAGAGCCCGTCTCCTGTGCCTCCGTCGCCGTGACAACCGCGCCATGCATACCCAGGTACTGATAATGAGAACGGCTGTCATGGCGATCTATGACTAACAGCAGTTTCACGCTGTGTTAAATCAGAGCTGTTGCCTTGTTACGGCCCCCGCCTCCCTCAGGCCCCACTTATCGTCTCCTCCTCCTCCTCCTCCCTCCTCCTCTCCTCTCCTCCTCTCCTCCTCCTCAGGCCTCCCATCTCCCAGCTCACCCAGCGCAACCAGTAGGGCTCAGGAGGAGGGGGGGACTAACGTGCTAGGAAACTACTGTGCACACACACACACACAAAGGCGTGCACGCACACACACACACACACACACACACACACGTGCACACTCACACACATGCATGCACAACACACACACACACACAGCATGCACATACACACACACACACAGCACACACACACACACACACACATACAAACATGCACGAGTCGGTGAATGCGTGCACACACAGACAACGCCCTCACAGACAACACACACCCACACACAGGCATACGGGGTAGAAAAAGCAACACATGTTTCTATGTTTTACACACACAAACACACACACACACACACAGGGCCATCTCATCCGAGCGTAGCACAGCGGTGTAGCATGTGGGCTAGGCTACCGCTGTATAGCATAGCATAGCATAGCATAGCATAGCATGAGTCAAACACCCTGCTGGTGCTTTAAGCGTCCGCTCGGCACACTGATTGAATTTCACGTCGGCGTGTCGGAGGAGACAAAGTGTGGTGTCTGAGCCGGGGGGGGGGCCTCGGTAATCGCGGCTGGCGTCGGATTACCCCCCCGAGGAAGAGGAACAGATGCTCCCGGGAGAGATCGCCGCTACTAGCTGCAGGCGTGCGACGTCCTCAAGGGCTGTAGCAGACAGACACACACACACAGACACAGACACTGACGCACACTGACACATACACACAAAGTGGCTCCAGATGAGACATCCTGCGTCATAAATATCGCACGAGGCTGCGGTCACCGTACGAGACGTAGCGAGGCTTCGTTCACGTCAACCTTGACTGTGACGAATGCACACCCCCGTCCA
>PIJE02001261.1:93047-115547 GCA_002895965.2 Coryphaenoides rupestris | reverse complement strand
GTGTGGGCGGGGCCTATCTGCGTTCCCCTCCTTCCTCGACGCGTCCACATGCCATGACTCACAGGAGCTGCATTCAACCTCAGTGCAGAATCGCAAACGCCCGCGGTTATAATGTGCCCCAGTGTTAGTGATAGAAGAGACCTGCCCTGTGTGACAGGTAGCAATTAAAGTCCCTGGAAAAGAAAAAAATAAAAGTTACAACACAGTGTCATTAACATTATCCGTGACAGACAGTTGAGCGTATGTACTGTCGACCACGCGGAGGAGTGTGGATATTGTATGACAGTCCGTGAACACATGCTTTTGAGCACATTATCCAAAGCGAGAGATGTGAACAACGTATGTGAACAATGTGGATGGTGGGGACCACTACAGGTGTTCACAATGGTAGTATTGTTCATGAAAGAAGAAGAAGAAGAAGAAGACGAGGGAGAAGAATATATTTTGGGCCAAAAGACAATTTCTGTCATTATTCCTAGTAAACGTTATCTGATGGGTTCCAAACTTACAGTACAGCGTCGGCACACTTGGGGTGAGACGTGGTTACGTTTGGAAAAGGATTGGAAGAGAAAATATTGGAAGGGTCCCTTATCACTTTTTTCGGGACAATTTCTGTCATTATTCCTAGTAAACGTTATCCGATGGGTCCCAAACTTACAGTACAGCGTCGGCACACTTGGGGTGAGGCAACAGCTTGGCTGCCTCAGAGATAACCGGAATGATATATCAATAACAATAATCATAATCATAATAATAATATCAGCCACGACTGATAATAATAGTAATAATGATAGTGGCTGCTGTATGAGGTGCTGGCTGGTGTTGCTGGTTATAAAGGCCCATTAGGAGCTGTGCATCTGCTACACGCCAGTAGGAGTCGCTGTGCTGGATTCCACAGCACGGCGCCGAGTTGTGTTTTTGTCAGTGCAGTTGCCGTGCCGGTGGCGATGCAGAGGGCCGATACGGACCGCTAATCTGACCACCGAGGGAGTGAGGGTGGCGGTGGCGGCGAGGTGGGGTAGGGTGGGCGGGGACATGGCCACGCCCATTGCTGATCCACATCTGAGAGCTGCACCACCACATCTAAGAGCTGAACCCGGGCCTACATCAATCAGCCATGCACGCGTTACTCCCCCTCCTCACCCACGCCAAAGGCACACACACACATACTGTATACACAGCAGCCACACACACACACACAGTGGAGAACAAGATAATGGTGGTACGCTTTCATTTAGGGGGGAGGTGGGGGTGGGGGGTGGGGGGGGGGAGTGTGTCGAGTCGATGGTCCGGAACACGCCCAGGTATTTTGGGGGTGGGTGGGGGGGGGGGGTTTATGATCCTGCTGCGTCAGAGCAGCCGGTCCAGCAGCAGCAACAGCAGCAGCGTCCCCTCCGGGCTTCAGGTGGTTGACAGCCAAGCGTTACCAGAAAGCCTCCGGGAGAAACAACATGGAGCCTGTCAGTTCAGAGACCGGCTCACACATGGAGTGTGCACACCATCACCTGATATATTTTTTATATATATTTTAGATTTTTAATATATATTTAATATTTTCTTAATATAAATTACTTTTCTATAAATTCTTTTCTCTTTTGTATATTTTTTATATATATTTATTTTTAATTTGGAGAATTTTATATAATTTCTATATCATTACTTTCTGTTTAATGTTCAATGTTATGCACCAATTTCACAAAAGCACATTCCTTGTTTGTAAAAACTAAGGCAATAAAGCAGATTCTGATTCCGATTCTTCTGATGAAAAGAAATCTTTTGATGAGAGAAATGCGTGTTTGTTTGCTGATGTTACTTTTCTTGTTTTTTTTGTTGTTGTAGGTATTAGTGGTCTGCGGGGATGCCAAGGAGATGAGGAGGACCTCATAGAAATGTCAATAGTGATATAGTATAGACTCCATTTCGAGGTATTTGTACTCGCAAGTTCCACAAAGTCTGTCAAATATTAATTCATTAGAGCAAACAGTTTGTTACCAAGAAACCCATTAGGATAAATGCAAACACAGCCATAAACGTGAACTATTAGAGATAGCTGCATTTGAGAGTAAAATACGTCTGCATCCAAATCCAAAGTGACGTATGTTACTATGATACTGGTCGCACAGGAGAAACAAACAAGGCTATTTTTACATTCTTAAGGATACCCCATAACACTTAAGCTCTGAGGTTTTTCGGTATACACACTTAAGCACAAAAACCTGGTTTCCAGCGTGTGGAACTGCAACTACGCAATTCCGGCCCTTGAACCCTTGATCCAGTTAACGTGGTCAGACTTCCTTTCTAAACAGATCCCGTGCAGCACAGGAGAGGTACAGTATACACACTCTCCCGCTGTCTCCCCCTCGGCCCTCCAGAGATACACACTTAACCACTTCCTGTCTTCAGAGGAAACTCCTACTGTAGAGCATGTGTTTCTCATAGATTTCATGTCTCTGGAACGGATGATGCATGTGTGTCTGGCACACGCCCCCCCCTCCCCCCTCGTTAATATATATATACGTGCGTGCGTGGACATTGTCTGGGTATGTTAATTGAGTGGGTTAATTAGTACTGAGTAGTTCGTCAGGACCTCGGTGGTGTATTATTTGCTGTATGTCCCACAGAGAGAGTGTGACTCTAACTAAGCTCTGTTGTTGGCCGGGCCCGGAGCAGGAGGTTGCTGATTTATGACACGCACGCACGCACGCACGCACACACGTGGCCGTCACGTGTGCCCCTTCACGAGCTACACACACACACACACACACACACACACACACACACACACACACACACACACACACACACACACACACACACAAAGACACACACACACACATGCACAAAGACACACACACACATGCACACAAGGACACACACACACACATGCACAAAGACACAGACACACACATGCACAAAGACACACACACATGCACAAAGACACACACACACACACAAAGACACACACATGCACAAAGACACACACACACACACACATGCACAAAGACACACACACACATGCACACACGGACACACACACACACACATAAAGACACACACACATGCACACAAGGACACACACACACACACACACAAAGACACACACACACACACATGCACACAAGGACACACACACACACACAGTTGAATGTGCTTATGCCTATATGGTCTTTATTATGGAATTGTGTCACTTCCAAGGCCCTATTGCATTTCTTCTGCATAGTACCTTCCAGGAAGATGTGTGTGTGTGCGTGCGCGCGTGTGCGTGTACGTGTGTGTGAGTGTTTCCGTGGCTACAGCTCTCTCAGACGGGGTTTCTGTGAGGATGGCTCCAATTATATGGTGTTTTTTTTTCTTCATTTAATTTACTCACCAATTGTGGTGTTTTGACAACCACGGTCACAACACGCGGCTCCTTAACCCAGCTGTGAGCGATCGCTGCTTCAAACGGTGGCACCGGACCAAGTTCCCTGCCAAGACGGCGTTTGTTTTGATCCCAGACAGATGCATGCTGGGATTGGGTGACACCGTACCACCTGAGCGCCGTACTCCGTGAACGTTTCTTATGCAACGTTCATGCGGGGCGGGTGTCACGCCGGTTAGCGCAAGTGTATTGTGACAGATGGTAGCTTTAGCATTGTGTCTGGTTACTGGAAAGATAATGAGTAATGACCTTCCGTTGCGAGCGTAGCGTTGGAAGCCATCGCCTCGCCAGGGAAGAGAAGATCAGTGGCGATAAATATTGCGATTGTGAACGCTGTGTAGTTCTTCACGTTTAAATCAGTTGTTTTTCATATATTTCAGTTGATTTGTTCTGCTTCCTTTTTTAAATTCATAAAAGCAACGCTGCTTAGGCTCGAGTGCACACACACACACACACACACACACACACGCACACACCACGCACAAACACACATGCACACACTTGCAAAGAAACACCAAGAAAGTATGGAGGCAACTTAGTCCTGCTACATGGTGGACTGTGTTAAGAAGAATTAGCCCATTTAAAGCAACTGATGGGGAGGTTTTGGAGCGAGGAAGGGTTCCCCTGCCGTCTGCCTTTCTCCTCATTCAGCAGCCAGACAGCGAAAAACACCCAAACAACGAGGGGGACGGAAAGTGGGGAAGAAATTCTGAATTATGGGGCTGAGCTATTAGCCACTTTTGGCTGAGGATGTTAAAGATGGATAGCTTATCTGACTTGAATAGCTGGCACAGCAGCATTAGTGCTGAGCAGCGGGCCGACGAGGCGAGGAACAATACAGCACATTAGAGGAGCTGCAGCCAGCGCACACACACACACACACACACGTGCGCGCACACACGCACACACACACACACACACACTCGTACATGCACGCAAACACACACACACACACACACACTTGTACATGCACGTCACCATGCACACGCACGCATCCACGGACACGCATACAAAGACATACACACACACACACACACACACATGCTCGTGCACAAACACAAACACACACAGACACACACACATACCAGACTTCTAATTAGAAATTCGTTAACAGTGGGGGGAAAGAGCGATTATGGTCTTTAAGTAGTGCATTAGCTAATGTTGCTTTTTGGGTTGTCAGCAGATTGAAATAAGAGGCGCGCGCGGCTGCCACATCTGAGCCGCCGGCTGCTGCTGACAGAGAGGCTTTCTGCTGGATGTCTGCGGTGACCTCAGAACACACCGCTAGCTGGCTGGCTGTTGTTTACAGCTGCGCAGCGCCGCTAACAAGGCCACTTAGTTATGGACGCGCAGCTCCGTCGTCCTGGCGATTAGACACATAGTCCGAGAGAAATGGACGCGCACCACCACAGAGGACAACCGCGCCTCCGCTTTAGACGTTGCCGCTGTCTCGTTTTGACTCGATAGGACACGCGCGCAGGATTGCCCTGATTCTATTGTTAGACGTGTCTTTTATAGCGTTGAAAAAAATGGGGGGCGGGAACCAAAAGGGGGCGGGAGTGTTCTGCAGATTGACAGGTGAATGATCCACCGTGCTGGGGGGTTGAATTGGGAGTCTCGGACTTATTGCATAATTTTTTGCTCTCCGCACACACACACACACTCACACACTACACACAGTTAAAGGAAGTGATGTGTGGGAGTGTGTGTGTGTGTGTGTGTTGTGTGTGTGTGTGTGTGTGTGCGGGCACATTTTTTGTTATGTGCTAATGACATTACCCTAATCAGATTGTTGATGCCAAGCAGTCACCATGAAAAAGGGGCGGGGGGGGGGGGGGTTAACGATAACCTTGAACAGACCATAATAATCAGGCTCTCCGGTGTGGAACCTTTGCCTCCGAGCGCTCAGCTCTTAACTCCTAACAACTACCGAGCAATAAATCCCCCAGCCGGGCGACGCTATTGGTCAGCGGAGACGATGGAGGGAGGGAGGGAGGGAGGGAGGGAGTGAGGGAGTGAGGGGGGGAGGGAGGGAGAGGAGGGAGGGAGGGGAGGGAATAGGGGACCTTTGAGCTCAACAATAACATTTACATTAAGCGGTGACAAAAGAAATGTCACCGTTGCCAAACATGGAAGCTCCTGTTTGCCTTCGCCATCTCTTATCACCTCTACTATTATTGCTGCACCGAGCAGTCAAGGTTCACCAGCAGAGCACACTAACCCCCCAACTACCACCACCACCACCACCACCACCACCCCCCCCTTCCAAAACACACACACACACACCTGTCTACCCCTCCTTCACCTCCTCTTTTATGTTGTTCCCTGCTCTTTCTCTCTCCCTCCCTCCCTCCCTCCCTCGCCCCGCCAGCAGCCTCTCGCTCTCTCTGTCTCTCTCTCTCTCTCTCTCTGTGTGCTTTGTTAATATTGACTCTCCTGACTAACACTGCCACCATTGAGTCAAACACAGCGCTGTTTGACTAGAATTAGAACATCATTGAGATAACAGCCGCGGACCTGTCCATGTTGTCGGGGCGTGGCGCTGACGAGAGAGAGAGAGAGAGAGAGAGAGAGAGAGAGAGAGAGAGAGAGAGAGAGAGAGAGAGAGAGAGAGAGAGAGAGAGAGAGAGAGAGAGAGAGAGAGAGAGAGAGAGAGAGAGAGAGAGAGAGAGAGAGGAAACAAACCCAGACGCCCAGCGCCAGTTGACTGTCAACGGGGCTATGAGTCAGAGGTCAAGGGGGCGGGGGTGGAGTCTGCGATCTGTAGCTCGTTAGCTACACCAATGCAAAGAAAGGAAACGAGAAATAATGACACAAACACACACACACGTGCGTGCGTGTGTCTGACCTAATCTCCTAATGACCTAATCAATGAATATCCACATTAATTGATCATTAATCAACATTTGTGAGAGTCAATGGCAAGGATCGATGACATTTCTCCGACCTTTACCTGAGACCGCTGGTTCGCAGACTAGCTGTGTGTCGGTGAACCGCAGCTAAACATGGCCTCTGACGTTGCAGGTTCAAAATGAGTATGTGCTGCAGACAGCGGCAGCCACGCAGAACCGTGCTTTCTGCCTCTCTGCTTCCAACCCCCACCCTCCTCCCGCTGCAGCCCCCAGCTTCTACTCTGAATGGCTCCGGGGTTATGTACTCACTCAGTCGTGTACGCTAAATGAACCATCCGTAATGGAAATGAGAGAGGAAGGGAGAACGGGAAAAAGATTGCGAGGCAGAGAGAGAGGGGGAGGGGGAGAGAGGGAGGGAGAGAGGGGTGGTTGGTGGGGTGGGGGGGGGGGGGGGCGAGGCGAGGCGAACTCAGTGATGCTCGTGATGTCGAGGGGGGAATGGAAAGGATGTCAACTATTTTGCCACAGTGCTATTTCAAATTAGCTTCAGCTGAGCAGAGCACTAAACCTCCACGAGATGACCACATGCGCCACCTCTCACACTCTCACACTCAGAGTGTCTAAAGTTAGACACGATATCACCGCCCGTCACGGCATCG
Organism: Coryphaenoides rupestris; assembly: GCA_002895965.2. Taxonomy (NCBI): domain Eukaryota; kingdom Metazoa; phylum Chordata; class Actinopteri; order Gadiformes; family Macrouridae; genus Coryphaenoides; species Coryphaenoides rupestris. Next base: position 108,615 of record PIJE02001261.1, on the reverse strand, counting down.
CCACGAAATTAGCATTACTCTGCAGCAGAGCGTGGCCCAAGGTTGTGTTCTATCGTCAAATACCAAATATAAGTCGAATATAATCGACTAGTGGCCGACACCCCCCCCCCCCCCTCCCTCAAAAGGACAGTGGATTTAATGTGGATTAATAGCTTTTCAAGTGGGCGGCAGTAGCTCAGGAGGTGAGAGCGGTTGTTGTCTGGAAACTGGAAGGTTGCTGGTTCGATCCTCGGGGGGCTCCGCCTAGCTAAGTGTCGAGGTGTCCCTGAGCAAGACGCCACCTAACCCTAACTGCTCCTGACGTGTTGGTTGTTACCTTGCGTGGTCGGCACCGCCATCGGTGTATGAATGGGTGAATTTGAGGCAACTGTAAAGAGCTTTGAATAAAAGCGATATATAAATGCAATCCATTTACCATCAAGTCTCACACCGCAGCCTGCAGATAAGTCTATGTGTAGGCTTTGGACACTGGCCCTCGGACTCCTGGAAGTCAAACACCCTTCAGAGCACCAAAGATACGATTCCGTAACGGTGGCGAATGTCTTGAATAATGGCTTGCAGCGGGTTGACACCAGGTGGCACAAGCACAGGGCAGAACATCGGTATCAACATTTTTTGTTCCGAAGGCGTCGCCGTTCCACTTGACCTCTCCTCCTTTTCCTCCTCCGCCTCCTCCTCCTCCTCATCGCACTCATTTGCACTCAGGGAAATATTCTGGGCATTCCCCCCCCCCCCTCCCTGCATCAATAGATTCCAGCCAAATTAATTTCACATCAATATTGGGGTTGGCAATGCAATAAAGCTTTTTTTAATTTTATTTTTTGGTGAGATGAAAAAGGCCACCGGCCTGGCTGATGCATTTATCCACACAGCAGCAACAGCAGCAGCAGAGGAGGAGGAGGAGGAGGAGGAGGAGGAGGAGGAGAAGAAAGCCCCACGCTCCATTAGGAGCTGGGCTGTTGCTCTGCAAACAGCCCGGGCGCTAGCCAAACAAGCTTATTCGAGGGGGGGGGGGGGTTCCGCGTCGACCGTGTTAGCTCAGCAAATCCAGCTCCACAAACATGCTTCAAAAGAGTCCTGTTATCTGCACCACGTCTTTGATGTGGGTATTGATCATGGGGGGCAGGAGGCTGTGTGAGAAGAGAAGAAGACAAGAAGGTTTTAGTACGCTGCTGCCCTGTAGGGCCAACGGTGGAATAGATTAGAACCACCCACACACACACACACACACACACACACACACACACAGGTACAAAACAACAACAACAACAACAACAAAAGTAAAAACCCCTGACCAGCACTCCTGCGTCACGTATACACCACACCACCCTGTAACAACAGCATGCCTGTTGGGTGGTGGAGGAGGAGGAGGTGGAGGAAGGAGGAGGAGGGGGAGAGGGAGGAGGAGGAGGAGGAGGAGGGGAGAGGAAGGAGGAGGAGGAAGAAAGAAAAAAAAAGCCAAAAAAAAAAAAGCCAAAAAAATGGAAACAGCAATTAGATCGGTTGGTCCTGGGGAAGGACCATTGCGTATACTGTTGTCATAGTAATGAGCACCGAGAGAGAGAGAGAGAGAGGAGGAGTCTGGAACAGGGGACCACACCTTTGTACAGCGAACTCCATGACTCATCGGACTGCCAGGACTCCAGCCTTTCAAACACACAACATGCACAACAACATGTATTGTTGTACGCAACACAGTAGAGCAAACAGTAGAATCAAAATCAATTGTTCTGAGAACACAACAGATGGCTATCTTTCATTATTAACTCCTCTGGGAACATTTGGCTGTTTGATGATAATCTAACATAGTGGTGTAATGACGCGCAAATGTGTCTACCGATAAGCAAAGCAAACAGCAGCGTAGCGGACGCAACATGACACGCAGTGGGCACAGTGTGCCGCTGGAAAGATAAACAGAGTCTGCTCTTCTTAGTGTGGGTACAACAACCACCCACGGCCCTGCTTCTGTCTCACACTGGGGCCATTAGTCACAATGATTCCTCCGCTAGCTGTCCTGATGTTTGCCTAAGCAGGCCCTGCGAGGAGCAGGGTGAGCCTTGTTTGAATGCTCACTTCAGTCTCTCTCTCGCACACACACACACACACACACACACACACCTAAAGGCCCATGTGTTCCTGCAGTGTTCCTGCGGTTAGTAGCTTGGATGCAAATATGAAACGGCAGAAGAAATATGGATGAGGTGCACGGTGCAAGACGCTAGCACGGCTAGCCGCCATGCTCGGAGTGGGAGGGGGGCCTGGGGTTTTATTTAATTTATATGTTTATTTTTTTATTATACCCCATCAACCTTTATGACGGATATGACGCATTCACTGCTTTTGCTCTGCTAATCACGTTTACGAATCAGATTTCATGACATTTCAGGGTTTCGTCGGAATCTTAATGTTATCATTCAAGAATGCACTGAAACAAATACTTCTTTTTTCATTTTTCAATTGTATAAACAAACTCTGGAAATGAAATGAGCTTCAGATGTGAAAGGAACAACCTTTCCAATTGTTCGTTGTAGTTTCCCACGTCCAATGTTGAAGGAAGAGAAGGAGGAAGAGTTTTGCATTGGAGGGCAAGTCAGAGATTGCCTATTGATAGTATTTATGCAAATATGAAGTGAAATTCATGCAAGGCTATTTCACTCCCCCCCCCACGATGCAAATTGTATTCAACTCGTTCCTTCCTGCACAATGACGGAACTGCCAACTTGAAAGGATAACTTTATTTTTATATGTAGAATTCCATGCTATTGATATTACGTCGTGACTTTAAAAGCAGATTTGGCCACTGCAGTCGTCAATACAGCTTGTAACTCAGACTCAGAATCTAATTTGAGATCATTTTAACGGCATGTGGGCTAATTTCTTTGTACAAGAAACCGTGTCGAATCCAATGTGAGGCTAATGATTCCGCAATCGAAGGCCTTTAGCCCTTCGATCAGCAAACTGGCCCCTTCAGTCGCACCGCAACCGGAAAGATCAGCCCCATATTAAAAACACACACACACACACACACACACACACACACACACACTCTCTCTCTCTCTCTCTCTCTCTCTCTCTCTCTCTCTCTCTCTCTCTCTTTCTCTCTCTCTCTCTCTCTCTCTCTCTCTCTCACACGCACACACGCACAATAAAAGCAGGGTCTGATGTTTCTGTCAGACACACATTGTGGTTTCGCTGAAAGCAAGTCGACGGAAATCAGACGTAGCATTCTGTCACCGCAGTAAGGACACAGCCAGTTAGAGCCAGCCAAGCCACACACACCGGGCACACACATCCATCTGACAGCTGCGAGCACTTAGACCGCTGCCAACAATAAGACTAGGCAGAGGGGGAGAGAGAGAGAAAAAGAAAAAAAAAGAACTCCATTCAGCTCACTTGGGCTGTAACCACACACACGCGCGGTGCTTACACACGCACGCACACACACATACACACATAACGGCTTCCCGATATTTCCAGTGCGAGACAAAAAAAAAAAGATGTTGACACAATTTGCTTTTGTCGGAGATCAAGGCAGTCGGCGTAGATTAGCCGCTACGCTGAGCATGAGACGGAGAATACATTGTCGTGGTTTACGGTGTACCGACGCCACGATGACAACAGTCTGCGACGATGTGTTGCCCTGGAAACGAACGGGGGAAAAAAACTAAACTGGGAAAAGCACAGTACAGTCTCCAGTCTCCAGTCTAGGGGTGGAGTGTCATGTGAGCGCCCAAACCAACACACTGAGTAACACACTGAGTAACAAGTCACAAGTGACAGAACTTCAATTTTCACCGCCGGGTGAAGACGAAGTGGTGAGATGGAGAGAGGGTGGAGGTCGGGGGGTTTGGTTGGGGGGGGCTGGGGGTGTGTGGGGTGGGCATGGTCTTAACCAGTAACTCCCAGTTGTACAGAGCACAGCAATCTTCTAGAGATGATGATGTGACCCCCCCCCTATCAATCTATCTTTGTACTTGTGACCTTTTAAGATAGATAGAAGATAAGATAAGATAGAACTTTATTAATCCCAAAGGAAATTCTTGTGCCAGGTTGCATAGCAATACAGTACAATACAACAATAGTGAAATCAACAGAATAATAAAAATAAACTAACAGATTTACAAATATACAATGTCAAAATATACAAATATATAGGCAAGATAAGATATTCAGACGGCGAAAACGATTTGGCATAATTGAAGTGAAGAATATTGCACAAAGAATAGAATAGAACTTTATTAATCCCCAAGGAAATTCTTGTGCCAGGTTGCATAGCAATATAGTACAATAAAACAATATGGAAAACAACACAATAATAAAAATAAACTAACGGATTTACAAATGTACAGTTAAAATATATAGGCAAGTTAGAGGAGTTATAGAGTTTGATGGCCACAGGCAGAAAGGACCTCCTGTGGTGTTCTGTGGTGCACCTCGGTAGTCTCAGTCTACGGCTGAAGGTGCTCTTGTGTGCCACCAGTGTGGCGTGCAGGGGATGGGAGGCGTTGTCCATAATACTGAGTAGTTTACTCAGCATCCTCCTCTCCGAGACCTCTACCAAAGACTCCAATTCCACTCCCAGGATAGAATCCTGATGAAATGATTGAGTCTTTTAGCGTCGGCTGCCTTCACCCTGCTGCCCCAGCACACAACAGTGTAGAAGATGACGCTGGCCACCACAGAGCATACATCTGCAGAACATCTGCAGCATGGTTTTGCAGACGTTGAAAGATCTGAGTCTCCGTAGGAAATACAGGCGACTCTGACCTTTCTTATACAGGGCCTCTGTGTTTTTAGTCCAGTCCATTTTATTGTCTATGTGAACACCCGGGTACTTATATTCCTCGACAGTGTCCACCTCGGTCCCCCTGATGCTTACCGGTTTCAGGTGAGTCGGTTGCTTCCTGAAATCCACCATCAACTCCTTAGTCTTAGAGATGTTGAGTTGCAGGTGATTTAGTCCACACCACTCCACGAAACTGTCCACCACACTCCTGTACTCAGATTCCTGCCCCTTTTCTGATACAGCCCACAATGGCAGAGTCATCCGAAAACTTCTGCAGGTGGCAGGACTGTGAGCTGTATCTGAAGTCTGAGGTGTAGAGTGTGAACAGATAGGGAGACAGGACTGTCCCCTGAGGTGCTCCCGTGTTGCTCACTATAGTGTTTGAAATGTTGCTCTGCAGCCTCACATGCTGTAGCCGACCTGTGAGGTACTTAGTAATCCAGGGCACTAGTGGAGCGTCCACCTGCATGTCCAGTAGCTTAGTCCAAAGTAGGGCAGGCTTTATGGTGTTGAAAGCTCTTGAGAATTTGAAGAATGTGACTCTCATAATGCTGCCTCCCTCCTCCAGGTGAGAATAAGCCCTGTGCAGCAGGTAGATGGTGGCGTCTTCCGCACCAGCTAAAAGCCGGGTAAGTCCACTACAGTGTCCGCAACATTGTCATGCAGCCATGTCTCCGTGAAGCACATAACAGAGCCCTCCCAAAACACACTCTTGCTCCTTGTGAGCGATGTTAACTCGTCCATCTTGTTCACCAGAGATCGTACGTTCCCCATGACGATGGACGGGATATACGGTCGAAAATCTTCTCTTCTTTAGCCGTCTTCTCCTCCCGGCCCTGCAGCCCCGGTATCTCCTCCTCAGCTCCCTGGGGATGTCGGGTCTCCCACCGGCCCCACCACACAGTCGGAGGTTCAGCAGCTGATCTCTGGTGTACACAATGGAGCCCCGCGGCGCGTCCGCCATGCTGGGCATCGGGCACAGTAAATGCACTAGAAAAATAGCGACTAAAAACAGAGGAAGAACTCACTGAGCCATCTTGTTCAGCTGTACAAATAACTTATCTTACTAATTAAATAACAAGAATTCTAAAACAAGAAAAAAAGTTACAAAAGTACAAGATCGCTAGGAGCAACTCTGGCAGGCAGCCGCCTGGGACGGCGCCGGAAGTGAAATGTTGTTTTGACCTGCAATGGCAACCACAAAGAATTCTTATTTCACACTTGTATGCTTCCAAGGCCAAGTCCTGGCACGGCACAGCAGCCTTAGTGCTGCCCAAGTCCATTTTAATTGAAATTACATTTTGAGAGAGAGAGACAGACCGACAGACAGCCCTGCCCAGACTGTCCGTGTTGCATTAAGGCAGAGGCGGTTCATGGGTGGGTGAATATGATGGGTGTAGATGAGAATAACACCACAGAGGAAAGCAGATGGCTCCCAAGATACTGAGCGACAACTGACTGGCTGTCAACAGAGATCTGCCTCCCCACATCTCTCAGCCTGACACGTCGAAGCGATGGAAAAAGTCACGGCGGGGAGCGCGTCTGAGTTTCAGCTTGCAAGGCTAAGCTGAATTCAAACAGGCTCGCGCTAAAGAGACCCCTCCCCGCCAATGAGATGAAGCAAGGCTGCAAGTAGGGGCTCGGGATTTACAAGAGGAGGTGGGACTGCACATGAATGAGTGAATGGGTGAATCAGTGGGTGAATGGATTCATGGATGGATGGATGGATTAATGGGTGAAGGACTTAATGGGTTGTTGAATGAATGGGCAAATGGGTTAATGAATGGGTGAGTGAATGAATGAATGGGTGATTGAATGACTTGTAAGTGTAGAGCGTCACAAAACCGCTCATGTGAAGTGACAAAAAAGGGGAGTGGTGCCTACAGACAGAGCGAGAGACAGACTCAGCAAACAGCGAACACATGTTTGCAGTAATGATTGCGATGTATGGCCTACTGTATGGTGTGTGTGTGTGTGTGTGTGTGTGTTCTTGTTTGTGCATTCATGTGTGAGCATGTGTGTGTGCGAGAATGCGTGCGAGTGTTGAAATGAAGACAGGCCATCAGCAACTCACGCTGGCCTGTTGGTTTCCTAGTAATCCGTCGAGGGACAGGATGGTGAACCCGTGGCTTCAGAGCGGGAGGTGGTGGGGGGGGGGGGCGGCGCTCCTGAAGCCTCCTGGCTAACCCATCAGGTGGTCGGCCAGCAGACAGACAGGAGGGAGGGGGACAGATCATTACAAGAGCACCCCCTCCCCATCCCACCCATCTAAATCTGCAGCCGCCCCTGTTCGGTTGTTACGGTGGTGGGGGGGGGGGGGGAACTTAAGACCCCCTTCATACCACACATGCCCCACGTCGCCAAGGATAGCATCGTTCCCGGTAGGATTACACTTTCATCGCCCCTATTTAAAAATCATGGCCACTTTTCACAGGCCGAGTCGGGAGAGTGTGCTAATGATATAAGCAGAGTGAGGTCATTAACCTTCGGCGAGGCAAATTGGTCGGAGAAAAATATCCAACATGTCGTTTAACGGTTATATAAAGTCAGGCCACCTACACTTGAGAACTCAATGAGTGAGATGATTGCGGTGATTTTAAATAGAGCTCTGTATAAATGATTAGAAATAGCTTGAAATAGCTGTAGCTTTTAACCTTTTCATTTTTTTTTCCATTTTAAAGGGGGAGCACTTTAAACCGTCTGTGATATTATAGACATGTGCAATTTACGACAAAAACTTGCGTGAATACAACCGTCGGTGTCGTGAACTCGCGAGTTTGACACCGATATCATCCCTCTCCTGGCAAAGGAGACCTTGAGCACTTCAATAAAACACCACAATTCTAACCGCCAGCTCGGCAGCAGCAGTAGCAGCAGCAGCAGCAGGCTGAACAGACGTGTGCGCCGTCAAGTAGACATGCAAACCCCCCCCTGTGTTAACAATCCTATGTGAAGTACATTTGTGCGTTCCTGGGGTTACCGCAGTCAAACGCTGCAACAAAGTTCCGTCTCTCTCAAGGTGTCGATGTTTTTACGGGGACATGGTGTGTGTTTATTACGGGGGGAGGGGCTGACGTGGGTGTGTGTGTGTTTTATTAATAAAATACAAGTCTAGGGTGTCGTGGTTATGTTATGTTAACCCTTCCTTTTGCATCCAGCACACGGATAGTTCCTTAGATAAAGACATGGGAAAGAAACAAAAAAAAAACAATACAGATATAGTTCTAATAGAGAGAGAGAGATAGAGAGACAAAGTAGTTGTAACCGGGTAATGGAGGCCAATGTGTGATGAGCAATTGATATAAAAGGCAGTGCGAGGGCCCATCAAACGGAGGCCCAGTCAAAAAGCAAACCACTCAATATAGAAGAGAATTTAATGGCTGCTGGCTGCCCTGGGCTCTTGACCCTCTCCAAGAGGTTCTATGTTAGTCACTCTCCACCGCCCTCCAATTGAAACTCAGCCAGACTGCTTGTAGATGGGATTTCAAGGGTACCGCGGTTTAATGGAGTTTAGGTTAAACCGGTGGCTGCGGGTTGATGCAGATATCGACGATGTGTGTTCGTTACACATAGGGATATAGGCGAATGCAAATGACTATATACTCCAGACATGATGCACATACAGTACGTACTAGAGGGTGTCAGTAAATCAATGGGACAGGAAGTCAACAGGAAGTCAATGACAATTCGAACAAAACACATTTTTTGAACGTCCAAGCAGTCCAAGAGTTTTTTTGTCACCAAATTGTCACCATCTTGTGCATTATTACCGACTTATGTGATCATACAGCCGTTCACTTCAGTGTATAACTGAGGTTACTTGCTAACGTATTTGTAGTCAACGTAACAGTGCAGTGTGTTTCAAGCTTACTTTCAACAAGAATGTTGCTTCCAAAGTCATTTGATTCACATTTGTATGCGTGCAGTGTCTTATATGACATGCTCTGAACTGATATTAACTTATGTTCTGAATCCAGTAAAATTCAGCTTTAAGCTATAAAACACAGCAAGTTAATTAGTGTGTGCCTCATCCGGGCTAATAAACATGTCTATATAACTATATAGGATGAGGCCACCATTAACAAACAATCAACATGTGGAATTGTAGGAAGTTTAAACTGGAAAAGTATTTCAAACCTTAAAAGTGTGTGATTTGTTTAAATTAATACTTAATTGTTCACTTCATAAACACGGAAAAGTAATTTCCAATAAACAGTCAGCAGGCCAGGGAATAGGCCTATATCAGTGTTGCCAAGAGCTTTAATTCAACTTTTACATCTAAATAATGAATATTTTAGCGCATAAAAACAAACAGGAATGAATAATGAGGAACCCGTTGTAATAATTTTGCAACAATATATTGATTGTTGAATATTTTAGAAAATATTCATTAATTCACGTTCAAAACAAGTGACGACAGCCTAGCGTAGAAAGCACCTGGAGCGCCTCGGCGTGTCATCCACCCAGTCCAACCATGGTACACTGACGTCATCTAGTGGCCGAGTATTGCCACGGTCACTGTGTGTGTGTGTGTGTGTGTGTGTGTGTGTGTGTGTGTGTGTGTGTGTGTGTGTGTGTGTGTGTGTTGTGTGTGTGTGTTGTGTGTGTGTGTGTGTGTGGTGTGTGTGTGTGTGTGGTGTGTGTGGTGTGTGTGTGTGTGTGTGTGGTGGCCTACCTATGGAGCTTCTTGGAGTGGTCTGTGTCATGACCATGACCATAAAGGGAGATGCACAGGTTTCAATCATTCAAATCATGTTTACTTTCATTACCAAGTACACAAACAATGTTTACAGCAATCAGAAATAACACAAAGACTGAGAAATGGAACAGAAGAAGGTTGGAACGGAATGAAACATGCTGCCTCGGGGAGAGAGATGTTCTGGGGAGCAGTCCGAGTTGAAGCACCCCTGGGAGACTGGCAAAAGTGGAAAGAGTACTAAAAAATTCTACTCAAGTAAAAGTACTATTACTTTGATGAAATTTTTACTTAAGTAGGAGTAAAATTACCTGTCTAAAAATGTACTCAAATAAAAGTGAAAAGTAGCATGTTTAAAATAAAAATAAAAATGTACATTTTAATGTAATTAAATTTAAACATTAGCGGGACATTAGTCTTTCCTTCTTAGGGGTAGGGTTAGGGTTAGGTGCAAGGATAGGGTTAGGGGTAGGGTTAGGGTTAGAGCTAGGGGTAGGGTTAGGTTTAGGGTTAGTGGTAGGATTAGGGTTAGGGGTAGGGTTAGGGTTAGGGATGGGGTAGGGTTAGGGTTATGGTTAGGTTTATTGGTAGGGGTAGGGTTAGGGTTAGGGATGGGGTAGGGTTAGGGTCAGGTTTATTGGTGGGGTTAGGGAAGGGTTAGAGTTAGGGGTTAGGGCTAGGGGGGGTTCATTGCAGGTGTCTCTGTAGTGCAGCGGGCAGACATGTTGGGAAACCCCCTGGACACTCAGGCTCAAGTCCTCCTCATGTTTGACTCCATTGAAGCCGTCATTTAAACTCAATCCTGTCATGTCAATTGTTATGTCAAATAAAACCTCTGAAGAAACTGTGATCCCTGTGGAGCAGCGGACAGAGCTGCAGGCTAACACTCTGAAAACCCAGTTAAGCCCTATATATATATATAGTAGACTATATATATATTTATCTTTTTTGCCTCCTTCACGTCACAAGTGTTTCACTGTTCAGAATGGCTCTGTGTTATGATGTACAGTTGTGGTCAAAAGTTTACATACACTTGTAAAGAACATTTAGTTTCCAATTATTTCTACAACAATTTTTCTGTGATTGGAGCACATACTTTTTTGTCACAAAAAACATTCATGAAGTTTGGTTCTTTTATGTATTTGTTATGGGTCTACTGAAAATGTGAAATAGACATTATCATATCCTCATACTGTTGAGTCAAATTGGAGTTTTGTATAAAGAAGAGGAAATATAAACTCAAAGAAACAAACAAAAACAAACAAACAAAGAAATTGGGATCAGCTGGGTGGAACTAATCTGCTCCCGCCGCGTTCCTACACGGACCATACAGAGGGACGGACTCAGTACCGACAAGCGCACATTAAACAACGCACAAACAAAGGTTGTGTGAACTGATGCTTTAAGACGCCGCTGAGACCTTCAGCAAAAAGTGCAGAACCTGATCCTTCTAATAGACATTATCATATCCTCATACTGTTGAGTCAAATTGGAGTTTTGTATAAAGAAGAGGAAATATAAACTCAAAGAAACAAACAAAAACAAACAAACAAAGAAATTGGGATCAGCTGGGTGGAACTAATCTGCTCCCGCCGCGTTCCTACACGGACCATACAGAGGGACGGACTCAGTACCGACAAGCGCACATTAAACAACACATCAAACAAAGGTTGTGTGAACTGATGCTTTAAGACGCCGCTGAGACCTTCAGCAAAAAGTGCAGAACCTGATCCTTCTACAAAATCCGGGTGGCAGCCGGTAAGATGAAGAACTTTAATGAACAAAGAGACTATTTTTTCCGCTGAATCCTGCTGCTGCTTGTTGGGCTAGCATTAGCTGTAGCCACGGAGACGAGCAGATTCTACATTTGGCTCATCAATGTAACCCTTTAATTATGATCATTAAAAAAAAAAAAGAGAGAGATCACGCTTCAGGATCTGGAGAACACACCAGGAGGTGCATCCTATACACTGATTAAGTGTGCTAATTCTAATCCTCCCTCCCCCGGGAGGATTAGATGAGCCAAATTAAATGCAGCGCTGCGGAAATATGGGTTAGTGATTCACAATATCATTCTGTGGCTTCTTAGTTCCACATAATGATTCCCATATAATAAATAAACTAAAACAATTATGACAAATCCAATGTCGGTCTTGTTGATTCGCACCGGTATGCTCTATAGAACTGCGGTTTGCTTAAGTCGACTGTAAACCATTTTGTAATTCTCAGGTACCTGTGGTTTAATAGGGTGTGCGGATTCGTGGTACAATGGGTGTTTTTGGATGCAGTGCATGTTCCTTTTTTCAATTTTTTGGAACAAATCCCCAGTAAGGTATTGTCGCTGAAACGGGTGGCCTTTTTCACAGGGAACATTGGGTTGTGTATTTTATGGTACATGAATTATCTACTACCTTTGTTCTATCCTATATCTATGTAGTGAACACTGGTGTGATACTATCTTTATTGCTCTCTTGTCGTTTCTGCTATTGGTTGGGTCTCTTGGCTCTGTTTGTTAACCAGATTTGGGGAGGTACACAGGGCCCACATCTGTTATGGCGGCCTCACGTCGTTTTATTCACTAGTCCACAGTTTGGACGGGAAAACCCAGCCCAATCGTGTCCTCCAAACGTTCATCTTGTGGGAGCATAATACATCCTCCCTGCTGTCGTCCCATTGGGTGTATTGTCACTCTGGGCCATCTGCTCTCCCAATTCACAAATGTGTGACCCTGACACCCTATTTGTTTTTGTTTCTCATGACCCCAGTTCGGACCAATGTATGATCAGTGGTTTTTTGCCAGGGACCCATATTGTTGGTTTCTTGCCCAGCAACCCCATTAAAACTTCTCATCATATTGCCTCACAGGTAGGACACTTTTCAACATGCTAATTTCTCATTCCAAAAGCAAGACTTTCCTCCATTAATACCATAATTTCTTCCAAAATTATGGTAACCGCCGCCTCATTAGATATTCCGGGCAGTACAATGCAAATAATTTGTGGACATATATTGTACACTCTAGCTGACCCTGCATGTCAGTGATGTGTGAATCTGTTAGCAGTATGTCAGCTGTTCCCCTGATCTCTCTGTCAACAAGTCCACGTGTCAAGAACACTCTGGACGCGTATCACACCCGAGTAGCCTACTACTTGATCGTCCGGCTTGCATCGAGATGATCGTGAGGCCTGTCCGGTGAAATAACACTGTCCTATAAGCAACACATAGATTTCATCCTATTTTCATTTTGTTTGTGGTGTGTGTGGTGTGTGTGTCAGTGGCTCATACGCCTTCTGATCGCGGACCATGCTCCCCCACACTTCGTCGATGCGAATGCATCAGTCCACCGCACTCCGCCCACTCGGGTTGCTCTGCTGCTCTAGCCTGCTTGTTTCTTTCTTGCTTCTGTGCCTACAATCTCTGATCTTGTTCGCATCTGTTTTCTTTCTAAAAGAATCTTCTGCCGTGGCTGGCGTGACCTCACTAATCACAGCAAGTACGCCCTGTCAACAACAGATGTCTCTTTAGCAAACGCCGATAAACTTTTATCGCAAACGATCCAGAGCGTCGCGATGGCCGGCCTTGTTTCGGAGTCTGGTCTCTTGCAGGCTTCGCCCTGCAATGCGATCCATCGCAAGCCAGTCGGCTCACACAGACTTGACCCCACTTCTGTGATGGATAGTTCGGGTTGCTGGACCATTTCAGCGATCGCCCGTGGCAAGCGATTCTCCTCCCGCAACGGAACGGGTTCGGCAGACCATTTGGTCATGTCCTCACACCCGCGGAAAAACATATCCGTCCTGCGGTTAAGAACTTGATCACGGGGGAAACTGTCCATTCTTTCTGTCCTTCGCATGGTGTCCATCTGAGCCCTCGAGTCCGCCGCGGCTGTTGATGCTTTGGTTGGTGCGTAAGCGAGCTGGACCGATCGCCGGTCAGCGTTGGGCTGCGGGTGGTCATCTCCTGTGTGTGGTGTTGATCTCCTCATGTCAGGGGACAGGATGGGTGCTGGCGGCTGCTGGCTGTTGCTGCTGGCGGCAGAGGCGGCGGACAGTGGAACCTCGCAGGCAGACTAGTTTCTGTGCAGTGAGGCCAGAGCGTGGGGCAGTCCGGTACAGTCCAGATCTGTAGTTGGATTAGCCAGTCCACTGGCAGGAGGTAACAGGGCTCCGGGAACCAGTCACCGGTTTGTTCACAGGTTTTCCCCTGGAAAGACTGGACGAAAAAAAGATTCTCAAGTTTAAAACCTGGAGACCCCCAAATATTGGTCGTGAGCAATTAATACGATAATAATTGCGTCCAGGGCGAATGAGTCCTAAAGCAGACAAAAATACTTGTAAAACCTACAGAAGTGTTTAATGTATGGCATCCACTAGACTCCTCTCTAGCAGAGTGAGTCAGACTAACCTTCAACATGACAGTTTTTAAAGCACAATTTTCACAGGCATGAGGATTCCCTGCTTGACAAAGCGGAGAAAACATAGCCCCTTTTCATGTTGTCTTCCAGACGCATTAATTGATATTAGTTTCTGAACAACATATGCATTCAAGGTTTCAGTTACAGTACAACAGGGTAAACACAACAGGGGTTAACTGAAACGAACGCTTCCAATCACAGCAGCAAACATAGTTTCTTCCATTAACATTACTGATCCTTTGAATTGACATCAAATGTCTTCCTTGTTTCAAGTATTGAAGCTAATCGACGCAATCATCTCAAATGCTTCTGGCAGTGGCTGTTCAGCAGTAGGGGTCCTCTCAATGAATATGCAGATGGGGCATGTTGGCTTGTAAATGGTCATATGCTATAATTTACACACACACACACACACCACACACACACACACACCACACACACACACACACACACACACACACACACACAGATTGAGGGGTGATGAGATTAAAAAATGAAGGCCAGCTGACAGCACATTGTACTAGCTATGAATTGACCGGCTTGGTGACTGAATGTGATATAAACAGGATCAAAATATTTTTCATCCTTGTTTCTACTAGGACACTCTTATGCACGGCCTACATCTCCCGTGATCTAAGGGCCAGACTCAGTGACCTTGGCTAGGGTGGAGAGTCTGGAAGAGAAGAACGCCAAGGATGGGGAACAGAGGCAAAGACACTGTGTCAAAATTTGGTCAATTTTATAATGTACAACTACTAATGGTCTTTAACATGCTCAGTGATGTGTAATAACACTGGTATTGTCTTACACTTGTCGTATGCAAATAAAGTATCTTGATTGGAATCAGTCTGTTGTGTTTAGTATTTATTATACTGTACTTTTCATCCCATATTTTTAAGAGGAAACAGAAATCCTGTCACTTGTTTAATCAGTCAAAATGTCTCCAGCACTTAGTCCTCATATGATATTGATCAAACAAAATATGGACAACTGACTTGCATAATATATTGGGCATATTTATAATAGTACAATGCCCAATATATAATTTATTATTTATTTTATGCAGTTAATATTTTTACCAATATATCATACTGAAAGTTTTCTTTTAAATATGTACACTACTGCATGTTAACATTACCATGAATGTTATTGTATACAATAAATAATTGTCTATAATTTTCTGTCATGAGTACATCTATCATTTCACTGCTAAAAGAAAAAAGCAGACTCACTGCCAGTTGCAGTGTCTTATTTTGATTTGCAGACTTTGTTCATTTGTCTCAATGATTTATTATTAGTAGGCTACTTAAATTAATATGAATCATTGGATATAAAAACGATTAATCAAAATCAGTTAAATGTAAACGTTAGTGCTTTTTATTCAGAAAACCCCCAGTTTCCAAGTGTACTTGTATTTGTTTACAAGGGCGGACGCAGCAACGGCCAACACAGCCAATGCGGCGTCTATGTATGTCTATGATCGTAGCTATGTCCTACCTAAACCGCACATAATCGTGTGTGACACATTAAATCCGTGTGTGGCCAATAATCTGTGTGTGCGCACATTAAATCCGTGTGTGAGCACAATTAAATCCGTGTGTCCGCAGGGGGAATTCTGCTCTCACAATTAATCTTCTGCGCACTCGAACTTTTGAAACTCGATAATGACGTC
>PIJE02001261.1:10000-91487 GCA_002895965.2 Coryphaenoides rupestris | reverse complement strand
GTAAGACGCCGCTGAGACCTTCAGCAAAAAGTGAGAACCTGATCCTTCTAAGCATCAGTTCACACAACCTTTGTTTGATGTGTTGTTTAATGTGCGCTTGTCGGTACTGAGTCCGTCCCTCTTTGTGGTCCGTGTAGGAACGATTAGTTAGGAAAGATTAGTTCCACCCAGCTGATCCCAATTTCTTTGTTTGTTAGTTTTTGTTTGTTTCTTTGAGTTTATATTTCCTCTTCTTTATACAAAACTCCAATTTGACTCAACAGTATGAGGATATGATAATGTCTATTAATTGACAAACATTGTTTTAAAGTGCTCTTATTGATAAATGTGATCTAACAGAGGTAAATGGCAAATATTAACCATACATGCTGTCTATATTGCTTGTAATTGAGATAAAGTAAACATCTGTTAAGTATTTTTTTCATAAGTTGTTATGGCTTTATTGATTTAAAAACTCAATAATGCGGTGGGTCCACCAGACCCACGAACATTGGATGAGAATCAAAAACATGACCTGAACACAAGGGTTAATGTCCAATGTCTCGGTCAATAGATAAGAAGTCCTCATCAAGCTTGGCCATGTTAGTAGGACCCCGTATTGCTGCCTGCAGCTATATTTTACATTTGTTTTGTGTGTTGAGTGAAAGCAACTATATGCAAAAAAATAAAAATCTATATTTATTTAGGCTATATATATTTAATAAAATCTCAGTCGTATGACAATGGGGCAAATATGAAGGGGAGGAACAAAGGTGTTCAAGCAAGGCCGCTGGAGAAAAATCTTTGCACACCTTATGTTCCATGTGGGGCACATACATTGAACTTGATGCAACAAAAGGGTCCACAGATGTCACTAGCTTTGGCAATGTACAGAAAATGTATAACCTGTTCTCAGCAGCACCACAAAGATGGGCAATCTTGAAGGACCATGTGACTCTGACACTGAAATCCTGGAGTGAAATGAGGTGGGAGAGCCGTGTCAACAGCATTGAGGCTGTGCAGTACCAGGCCCCTAACATATGTAAGGGAGGCATGGTTGGAGGTCAGGGACAAAGCCACAGATGACCTGACCAAGGTTGAAGCACAAGCTACAACGATATGCTCAATGATATCCGCAACCAAGTAAGCCACTTGAGCAAGCTCCTGCAGTCTGCCACAATGCAGTATGATGTGGCAGTTGATCTCCTCATGAAGGCCAAAACCTCACTGACAAGATACAGAGACACTGGCTTTGCTGCAGCTCAAGCCTCCGCTAAAGACATAGTATGTGATGAGATGAATGTGGAGGCTGTGCTTAAAGAGAAGAGGCTCTGGAGCACAAGGAAACACTTTGCCTATGAAACCCCAGTCAAGCCTACCAGAGATGCCATGAAGAGGATAGAAACTGCATTCTTTAAAGTGGTTGTGGACACCACCATTGAGTCATTAAAAGGAAAGGTTTGAAACCCTGGGTGAAGTGAGAGCAAGATTTGGAGCACTGCTTAACTTAAGAAAAATGGATGGTGAGTCATTTTCCAACCAGTGCAGCGAGCTCTGCAGCACATTAAGCACTGAGGATGAAGAAGACATTGATGGAAGGGAACTGGCTCTTGAAATCAGCAACTTGCCAAGCCTGCCTTCAGATGACATGACTGCACCGGAGGTTCTCTCCTTCATCCACAAAAAGGCCTCAGCAGAGAGGAGCTTTTCAAAGCTAACGCTCATTAAGACCTACTTGAGGTGATCTGTGGGACAGGATCGCCTCAGTGGACTTGAAATAATCAGCATCAATCAGGAGATTGGCAAGCAGCTGTTATACGACGACAGCATCGACGACTGCTTCTAAAAAGGCCAGAAAGCAGAAGTTTTGAAGACGATGATGAAGACATGAGACTGTGATCATACAGACCCAATATGGTCATGAAGGGGGCTTATAGTGTGTTACATGTTTATAGTTCCACATTAACCGCAACATGTATATTATTGGTTTGTTATAAGCTTTTATCATTTGCAATTTTGAATGGATGCTAGTTCATTATGTTCATTCTGTTCTGTGTAATGGCCTAATTTATGGTGTTTAGTTGCCTTAATTTTGATTCCTTAACAAGTTAAAAATGTCCTTTTTCATAGACAGCCATGATCATGGTCTTCCTCGTGTACATTTACATTTACATTTAGGGCATTTGGCAGACGCTTTTATCCAAAGCGACTTACAAAGAGTACACTAGGCTAGGCTGTGTATGGATGTGTGAGGAAGTGTGACGAAGAGGGGTGGCGACTCTCGGTGTTCTGTGTATGCTTGTGTAATGTACCGCGTGCAAAATGACTTTTGAAAACTTTATTCAATGAAGAAACCCACAAAAAAAACATGTGTTGTACAAGTTCCCACCCAAAACGAAAGTGACATAATTGTCCACGCAATGCTACTGAAAGGGGGGAGAGTATAGGTCTGCTGAGCTCTGTATGCACCATGTGGTTAACACGGGACGCACCTTTCCACCCAGAGTGTTTCAAATGTTGGCCCGCTAACCCCACAGGTTAAACCAGCTGTCACCACCGGATTCATGTCATTTGGTTCTAGTTTTACACTTAAATTCCCCATCTGGGATCAATGGCTGCCAAGACAGCTGTGTTTCCTATTCTTTGTGACATAATGACAGCGATGGCACCTGTCAAACTACTTCCCAAGAAGCTCAAACAATCTGCTCCTCCACTAAGCCCTCAGCTAAGAAGGCTTAGCAAAAAGCAAAAAGGGGTGACACAGATATCAACCAGGAAAGCAGAAAGCTATGGATATTTTGCTCAAGATGAGGACAGTTGTTGGCAGACAATTTGCCCTTACTGGACCCTCTGTTTACCCCTTTGTATTTAGGAATTCTAAATCACAGATCAAACTTAAAGTCACGGTAGTGAACAAAAGACCATGCATCGAACCATGCTATGCTACCAGCTTTTTTGATGTTGAACCCCAAATCGCTTTGACACAAGATTAATAAGTTCCAGTCTATGTTGATAAAACCATTGACATGATTATCACTATCAGTGTACTTGTCTTTCGAAGCCTATGAGTCCACCCCCCCCCCCCCCTCCTTGTTAGCTGAAGTGACCACAACTGTGTCCCCTTGAGAGAGCAATCAAGACCCCAGCAGTATAGCAAAACAGAACAGGCCTATCAGAAAGGTGCCTGGCTTGAGTGAGTTTGGCAGGTGTATTACCACTTATTTATGGCAGAGACGAATGAAGCATCGAGCACTAATGGGAAAAGCCCACACATTCTAAGATACTACTCTCCCTGAAATTGATGAGACATTCCCTATAGAATCCATCCATCGGACATACCATGGATCAAGCACCTAATCCACCAGTCAAAGAGCCTCCAAGACTGGAAAATCATGTGCTCTGGCAAAGGCCTATGGAAATAACGCCCCAACGGAAATTGAAGCAAAAAAACAACAAAACAATACTTCTACAAATCCAAAGTGGAAGACTGGAAAATGTGAATCGTAGCGCTTGGCACTGTAGAATTCAATTGATGTGCAGAACACTGAAAAAGGCAGACCAAATCAATGTTCCTGGCATTATTCCCCACAACTCTTTTACAATTGCTAATGCAATCAACACAAAGTTGGTCAAAGTGTCTCAGTCACTTCTGCCTCTTGAGCGCTCAGCTTTACCTCCTTTCCTACCCCCCAATCAAGTCCTCATTTGATGAAGGGGCCGTCCCTAGACAATGGAAAGAGGCTACTGCCGGTCGTCAACAGCTCAGCCCTCGAAAAAATATGCTCACTGGATCCTGAATGACATCATGCCAAGTCCAGAGACCATGCAGTTTGGCAGCCGACAGAAGCAGTCAGTCTGTCTGATGGGCTTGGTGTACAAGGCCTGTGATGCTCTGGGCTCAGTGTTGTACACAGTAATTACAACTGATTCTGCCAAGGCCTTTGACGCTGCAGATCAGACAGCGAGACAACAGCATCTACTCGACCAAGTGAGAAAGACTGGGACCCATTCCATGGATCTATAGATCTACCAGACCTACTATCAGGCTGGGGCAAAAAAACCTATACGGGCCTAATTATATTAATTTACAATAACAAAGACATACAAGACAAATAATCCTAATTATTAGTATAATTAATCGTAACTTAATTTACATAGCACCTGTGGGAAATATGACATGGTTATATTTTACATATACAAGTGTGATAATTCTATATTCAACATATATAAGTAATAGTTATCATCAGCATATACAAGTGTGATAATGATATATTCATCAAATATAACGGAGACACCAGGGGGTGGAGGAGGGAAAAGTAGACAGGCATGAAAGGCTCGTAGTAGAAAGTGGTTGAGGGAGTTAGTCGTTAAATGTGTGCATATTGAAAAGCCAAATATACAAACACCAAATATTCCAGTATTTGGACCCTTTCATGAAGTTTAACGACGACACGATGCAATGACAAAAACAAACAAACACTCATAATGATACCAAAACATGAGATATTTATTTTGAACAAGCCTTGTGTAGCTCAAGACCAGCAACAGATGTATATATATACAGTATATAGTGTTGCCAGGGTGAAAATACCTTTATCTGCAAGATGAGCAAAGCAAAGCTATAGCCCTCTGGTTGTACAAAATCCGATATAAGATACATCATAGGTATAGAAACAGTATACAGAAGACAGCAGGTCTGTCAGTGAAATCTACTTGATTTATATGTGCTGAGAAAAGAGTAAGTGTAGTCCAAAAAGTGAAATATAAAAACATGACTTGCATATTTAAGCCATACAATCAAGACACAAAACAAATGTGAAATTACCTTTTCTTTACACTTTGGCATACAGGCAAACATGGATGGGCATATGAAAAGTATAGAAATAATTTAAATAAGTATACTAGAGCTAAATAAAATGAAAAAAAAGTTCCACTATTGCACGTCTGAGACAGGAGCGGGAATGAAGCAATGAAGATCACGTCCGCTTTAGGGCTTTCTCCGTCTGAGAAAAAGATGTGAATAAAGTTTCAAATGAACATACGGTCTTCCATGCACTCAATAGCGGCGATCTTAAAGTGCGCACACACACGCTAACGTCTTACTTGGTGAAATCGCGGTGCTCGTAGCTGGGACCCATTTTGGAGCCGGCCCTCATCTCCAAGGCAACAGCGCACTGGGGGGGACGAAGAGAAGGAAGAGAATGATTTCAAATCACCCAATAATAATAAAAAACACCCCACTACTGGTAGACTAGTGGCTGTAGTCATCCTACCCTGGTCTCCACATCGGTCCACTCCCCGTCCTTGTCTGTGCTTGGAGGGCTGCCCTCTGATGACTTCCTCTTGCGGCTGCAGAACAGAGTGAGGCGGGCAGAATAATAAGTTATAACAAGCTGGTTTTATAGTCCATGCGGTTTCCGTCTGGTCACTGAACGTTGGGCTCTCCGTAGAAACGGGGAAAACAATCAAATCTGATTGCTGAAATAAAATCACACCCGCCTTGATTTGTTTTGAACTAAATCGCACACAATGTTTGCATCGGCATCATCTGCAGACTACAATATATTGGCAATGCAAGAAAAAGACGTTTGCAAAGGCATGCGTTACGTTTTCTCTGCAATGACGTCATTTAGTTTGTACTAACTCGATCGTAGTCCTTTTCTGCAAGACGTGTACGGCGCCTGCTTCAGAGGAGCGCGGTGAGAGCCCTGCTGCGTTCATTAGTTACTGCTAGTTAGTCACGATGGACACTTACTTGGGGGCCGTGGCGAGCTCCTGCCTCAGGGTCTCGATGTCGGTGAACTGGACCGACTGACCTCCCCCTCTGGTTTTAATCACCTCGCCCTGGAACACAAAGACACAGCGGTGGTGGTGCCACTTCCATCATGGAGCCAATTTGTGAAGGCAATCAGACCCTTTATCATCGCGTAATCCCCAACTTACTCGATCATCGCTCAATGTACAATGCAAATACCTTATGGTGGGTATATTAGGGCTGCTATGATTGAATTGCGTGAAAATGTGTCAATATTTTGATCATGTTTTTTAAATTATGTATTTATACATTTCTAAAACACTATTCCCCCACTCAACAGAAGAGAAAACACTGTTCGATCAGTCAGTTTCTGGATGCATATTCATTATTAATTAATCAAGAATACAATTGATCGATTAATCAATAGAAAAATAAGAGTTAGTGGGAGCTCAAGTGTATATTTAAAAAGTTAAAAGACTCAATGCATCCATTCACCAAGATGTGGCTGAATCACCATAAAACAGAACTTCCATGGTGGAACTCGCATGGGGGGGGTTACTGGAGGCATACCTTGATGAGTTTGGTCTGGATCTCCCCGTCGGAGGCCACCTCCTGGTGGGTGAGCACGTACTTGTCACACTTGGACAGGGCCTTCTCGCTGGGCACCGACACCTTGATGGAGTTGGGGATGCTGGGCTGCAGCATGGTGCCCAGGTCCACGCTGGAGGCCGGCTTGTGGTCCACCCACTTCTCCATGCCGGCGGAGCGCGAACGCCGGTGCGTCGGGCGCACGGGCGTGGTGGTCTACTCGACAAAATCCCCCCAGAGCAGGGAGAGGGGTTACCAGAGGGAACGGCACGTTCAAACAGTTCTAATAAAAACAGCTTTGTGATTCCCAGAACTACTCTGAACCGCTGCATTTTCCCTTCACTCCAATATTTATTGAATGCTTTGATCGCTTTGTCTCACTTGAAAGACAACTAAACTATCTTCCAAACCAACACTCATCTCCATCATGACTCATTTCTACAACTCATTTCTGTGACTGTGCTGCACTGACCCAGTAAACTCCCTCTCCGTCCACCGCCTGCGGTGAGGTGGAGGAGCACGGTGGCCCACCGGTCTCCTCCACTTCCCAAGCACAACACCTGACTGCCTGCCTGGCCGGCCTGCCGTCCGCGGGGCCTGACGTGGGGCTGAGGTGGGTGGTGGTTCTGCAACTGGGCGCGTGGTACGGGGCGGAGGGGGCGAGGCACCGGGCAGGCCTGCGCATCAGGCGGGCGGGGCAGGTGGCAGGCTGGCAAGCGATGCGCTCCCACACAGAGACACAGGAGGCCACAGACTGAGAGCTCGTGGAGGAGGAGGACGGGGGGCTAGTCTGGCACCTCACCGCTGACCCTGTAACTGTCGCTGGCCTGACCTGAGGAGCCACGGCCGCCGGGAGCGACCCGGTGGAGGAAGTGGATGGCTGTGGCACACGTGACACATGCATGCAGCACACATGCAGAGTTAGTAGCCGTGCAGAAGTCAATAATCTCATCATGATACAACCATAATTGCACGCGTTGCATGAGTAATACCCTAAATAAAAACTAATAATAAATAACACATTAATATTAATAGGTTAGTGAATTGTCCCTTCAGACAGATTGATCCAAAGCTTTGTGGATGTGTGTGAGTGCACGTACGGGCATGGGCGAGGGGGACGCCGATCTCTTGGCGGGAAGGCGCTCCTCGCGGTGGGGCCGCTGCTGCGTGCGGGCTTGCCGCGGGGGCGGGGCGGGGGCGGGCTGCGATGCCGGCGTTGATGGCGTGGACAGCCCCTTGGTCTCCGTGACGATGGCCTTGAGCTGCTTCAGCTTCTCGTTCTTCACCCACAGCTTGTTCTGCATCTCCAGCTGCTTGGCGTTGACGCGCCGCTCCTACACACACAGCGGCAGACCACCAGGGGGCGTTAGGAGGAGGAGGAGGAGAGCTCTGTACAGGTGCCTGCTAGAATGAACCCAGGGTTTAACCCAACAACACTGTTGTAGTCAGAAGACCACATGAATGCAAACAATTTGTCAGATGATAAGACTAGTAAGATAAATGGTAACAATACGTGTGTAAATGTAAAATTGTAAAGAAATTTTACTTGGGACAGTTTCGTCTCAAGAATAAAAACGTGTCGACCAATTCATCCAGGGAATAAAAAAAAATATATACATAATCTATTCTGGTCCACTTGCACACAAACATCCCTGTATCTACAACTTCAAGCCACTAGGGGTTGCTCATGGGAAAGCTCACATAGGGCAGGTTGTTTGTTTGCTACGTACGCATTCCTTCTCCCACTTGTGCTGCGTGTCCGACACCATGCCCTGCATGCGCTGCTCCATGCGCTTCTTCTCGGCGTGCTCCCGCTTCAGCCGCTGCTCCCGCGTCTCCAGCTCCTGCTGCATCGACCGCTTGTCCACCTCGTAGATGTTGGTGGTCTTCTGCAGCACCTCGATCTGGGCCACACAAACGCAAAACAACGGCGATACGTCAGAATCAGAGTCAGGTTTATTGCCAAGTAGTTTTCAAAGACACGGAATGTGCTTTTGTGAATTGGTGGTGGGAATTGATGGCAGTAGACCTCCGAAAGGCCAATAAAAATCATTCTGAAGGAGTATGCAAGCTCTCGTAGACACCGTTACATTGTTCGTCCATGTTGTGACGTGACTGTGTTCAGGTGTGACAGACTTCTTGCCATGCTTACGTAGAGGACAAAGCATTGTCCTGGTCAGAATGCGAGAAATGACTCGTTCAACCATTCTACTTGTATCAACAAACCCTTAAATCACGCTCAACTGCACATCACAAATGGGGCTGTTGTGAGTGTTTGGAAGACCGGGGGTCGGGTCGACTGAGCACCTTGTATTCCTGCATTTTGGTCTTCTTTTCCAAGCGGTCCAAGTCGGCCTTCTGACTCTGGATGTGTCTCTCCTTGTCCGCCAGCTTGCCGTTCTGCTTGTGGATGACGTCGTCCCTGGAGAAGAGGCCATCGTCCAGCTCCTTGAGCGATGACCTCATGGTGTTGGCTGATGAGGGGGAACAGATCAACAAACAGGAGGTTAGAGAGACGTGTCTGTCACATGTGAACCACGGCGTTCGAGTAGGGGTTGCACGACTTCTGATTTTTTCAAGTCAACTTTTCTATCAATAAAGTTGACGTAACGTCGACGATGACGTCATCACATACACACGCATGCAAAAAACCAGAGACAGAACGGGCTGTCAAAAAAAAAAAAAAAGCTTAATCAAGGTTTTCAACTTGCGAGCTACTTTTAAAATGACCAAGCCAAAATGATCTACCTACACTAAAAATGCTAAATATATCCCGAGTATACTTCATATAAAAGGGAGGGGGTGCTCCGTTACTTTGCGGTTCTGATCCAGGAGGGGGGGGGATGGATATTGGTGGGGACATGTCCCCAGCGTCCCCACTAAATTCTAACATCAAATCTTTTTTTAATGGCATGCGATCGGACTTCCTTTGCGATCGACCGGTTGATCGCAATCGACGTATTGGGCACCCCTATCCGCCCCACCGGCCACCGCATTTGCGCCAAGTCCCGCCAAATATTTTAAAGTGTAAAAATTTTTTATTTTTTAAATATTCTTAACGTGTGAAATCACGTGGTCAACGTCTCCCGGTAGGCATCGACTTGTGGTAGTGACGTCAACGCGTCGATTAGTCGACTTTTCTGTGCAAGCCCTAGTTCGGAGGAGGAGGCCCACACACCCGCTTGCTTGCACTCGTCGACGATCAGCTGGCGGATCCTCTGCCTCTTCTCCAGCGCCTCGATGAGGCGGGGCAGGGTGACGTCGTCGTGGGGGTCCAGCAGCTCACAGCGGGGGAGCGGGGGGATGCTGTGCAGCAGCTGCTCCAGCGACAAGTCTAGAGGACAACAACAAACAGTTACCTTTCCTCGCCCGCGCCGAGTGTCACTCTCCCTTTACCTCTTTGTTTATCATGTTTGCTATCGAATTGACGTTGGTAACCCCAAAATAAACATTGTAAATGGATTGCATCTATATATCGCTTTTATCCAAAGCGCTTTACAGTTTTGCCTCACATTCACCCAGTCATACATCGACGGTGGTGCCAACCATGCAAGGTAACAACCAACACGTCAGGAGCAGTTAGGGTTAGGTGGTGCCTTGCTCAGGGACACTTCGACACTTAGCTAGGCGGAGCACCAGCAACCTACCAGTTGCCAGACCCGCTCTTACCTCCTGAGCTACTGCCGCCCAGAATACATTGTTATTTATTATTATTTATAACAACCTAAATAACCCTCCATTCAATGAGATGAAAACATCCCCCGAAATGACTGATAGGTCCGTCTATTCAGGGTGGTTATTCCAGATGCCCGGGGTAGTTACTCTAGTCTGGGGTTCTGGGGAATATTTTAAATAAAAAAGAAGCCACAGGGTGCCAGGGCAGTCACCTCGGTCTACCGGGCCTCCGTGCTCATCCAACTTGCGAGACAGGTCGTCCTTGAAGGCCTGGTTCTTCTGGCGCCGGCCTGCAGCGAAGCCACACACTGGCCTGTCGGCTGGCCGCGCCACCTCGACCTCCTGTGTCATCTCGGCGAAGCGCATCACCAGCTGTGTGTGTGTGTGCGTGTGTGTGTGTAAAATAAAATGGACAATTTAGAGCAAATAGATGGCATAGAGGAGAAAAAAGGAAAGGAAAAGGAGGGAATATACGTTACCATGGTTTCCTCATAGTCCTCCGCTTTCGGATTGATGCACACAATCATTTTCACTTTGCCTTCGCCGTCAAAGTAGTTTTTGAACAGGTGGGTGACTTTGGAGTCCCGATAGGGAACCATCTGTTGTTGGGGCAGACAAACAGGAATATCACACACACACACTAGGGGTCAACCGATATGGTTTTTTCTGGGCCGATACCGATTATTAGTAATTAGGGGTCGATAATCGGATCTGATATTCATAATTTTTCCTATTATTGGAATCGTTATTTTGTATGATCTGATTGCCGATAAATTGTTTTTCATTTGATTGCCGATCGGCATTCGGCCCATTTATAGTATAAATGGCTGTGTCCATTTATACTACAAATGGGCGTGTCGAGCCAAAACACTGCAGACTGATTGGCGACCTCTTTCCCACGTGTCTCCTACAAACACGGAGTACAGATTGGCTGTTTTTTACCCGTGATGTATAGCCAATCCAATAATGCTGCCGGTGGGACATTGAGCCAGAGAGAGGCGACTGCATCAGAGTCGCCTGCAAGGAGTGCATTTACATTTTTTTTTTTCATTTAATCGGCAATCAGATCATACAAAATAACTGTTCCAATATTCCGAAAAATTATGAATATCGGATCCGATAATCGGTCGACCCCTGACACGGTCGACACACACACACACACACTCCCAACCTTGTTCGTGCCATACATCTGGTTCTCCCGCAGGACTTCTATACACGTCCTCAGCGTCATCAAGGACTGGTTAATGTTGCCTGCAATCATAAATAGCTTTACCAATGCTGCATACATCCCAAATGGACAGTATATGCGGTCGGTTTGAGCGGAGCTATACCGGCTTCGCGGAGGCGGTTGCCGTCGGCCCTGGTCCTGCTGGTGCGCTCGCTGCCGGCCAAGTCGACCAGACACAGCTGGCTCACCGCCACCTGGGTCTTGTCCTGAACAACACAGGGAGGAGGACCACCAAAGTGCAGATCGTATTCTCTCCGTTAACACGTACGTCGTGGACCGAGTTAGAATGAAGAACTAGATGTCGGTCTCCAGACTAGAGCTCACCTGAAGCACGTTGTCCCCGTCTGCGTCGAGGGGTGCCTGGGCCAGCTTGATGACAAACACGCTGTGGGAGCGGCTGGACTCCTTGTTCAGTTGGGTGTTGGCGATTCTCCTCCTCTTCTGGCCTGGGAGGAAAAATATATATATATATTAAAACTAAAATAAATAAAGATGAATGGCAAAGAAGTTTGCCACTTTAAACTAGTTCATTCACACTTCTGATCTGCTCAGAGAGAAGATTAATTCAGGTCATTCCCTGGCCAAAGAGCCACCACCCCACAAGGGAGCGAGGAACCATGCCAGGTCTGAAACAGCTAGTCATCACTGCAGGGTGTGAGTGGGACCCCATTCGTTGACACTCATTTGCACAGCAGCTTACCTCGCCAGAACACCTCAAAGGCCTCCTCGGTGGTCTTCACCTCCACCTCCGTGCATCCGGCCACATACATGTTGTGGTTCTGGTCCTCCCGCAGGATTTTGGACTGCGGCGGTCTGGAGGAGAGATGAGGACAAACAGTCGATCACAGACCTTCTGGCTGTTTTGGAGTTTAGCTACAAAAACGGACGTGCGGGATCCTGAAGCGCGGGGGGGGGGGGGGCAATGTAACAACTATATAGCAGCTGAGAGAGGGAGGGAGGAAGACATGCAATGATGTAGGCTGCAGGGGGGGGGGGGGTAAATCGGCATTGGGAAGTGCTGCCACCATTGGGGTGTGTGGAGAACGGTAATTAGGCAATTGCCATCCAATGGGACTTTTGCACAGATCAGTGCTGATTAAATGCTAGAGCGAACGACACCTTTAATACCGCAGATGAAGAACAGACAAATATTGTTCAGGGAAGCAACACACACATGCGTGTCTATGCGATGACATTTGATGATGCACAACACAAACTGGATGATACGAAGCAACGGAATTTGTGTCATTGGAATGCTAGTCCGATTAAGGGAAGGAGGGGAGGGGGACTCGCACTGTTCACGTACATGAACTCAGTGTTGGGCGTACTTCCATTCCACCTAACAGGAAACAAAAGCATTTATCCTTCGACTAGGATACCAACAAACACAGCTTCCTTTTGACTAAACAACTTGGTAAACATTTAACGAATAACAAGTATATTCCTATTGGTGATTGTTGCAGGAACTCACTTTGGCCTGATCGGGTCGTAGGGCGTTTCTTCGAGGAGGTCAAAGATGTAGTTGTTATATATTTCCACGTAGGAGACGAAGACCCCGTAGCTGCTGTCCTCGTCCACGCCCTCTGCCACGCACGCCTCCTCTGGATTCATCATGTCGGCGAACTCGGGGTCCACCTTCTGCCTGAGAGAGAGACAGACACACACACACGGATGATGTGAGAGAACTGATGAAGAATCACCATGGAGCCACAGAAGTGTCCCGGTCAGCCTTACCTGGAGGAGGGTGTCTTGGGTACCGGTGGCAGGTTGTCTTGCCGCTGGCGCTCTAGCACGGCATCAACTTGACTCTGAACATCCAGGCCATTTCTATCGTCTGTCTTAAAAACCTTGGGGGTGGGGGGAGGGAATATGAAGCATTTGCAAAACATTTCAACAAAATGCTACACATTGTTGTTTTTAAAGCAATATAGAAGTTGTTTAAAGCCTCACAAATCGGTTGGCTTGATAGGGGCCGATGCTGTTGAAGATCATGTCGAGGGAGCGGGGCAGCAGACCGCCCTGGCCCGGGGAACCCGTCATTGTGAAGGTCTTACCACTTCCCGTTACTCCATATGTAAAGAGCAGTCCTGGGACACAGAACCAACCATAGATTACAGCAGACTATATACCATGTCATCTGAACAACGTAGCAATGTGGAAATCAACAGTGTGTTGCACACATTGATTGGTATAGAACAGCAAAAATACATTGCAGAAGTAGATCGCACTAAATTACAATGTCGATTCCCTTACCGTTTTTGCCATGGATCAGGTCATCCACAAGAGGTTTGGCAACGTCTTCAAACAGCTCCATCTGAGATGTTTGAACTCCAAACACTTTCTTAAAGGAGTATTGTGTCTGAAGAGCAAATATAAAAAGATCTGTGTAAATATGGCCAATTCCATTTTCAAACAACACTTCTGCTAGTTCCAAATATTGATATTTGTATGAAAACACATGGAGTGAGAGACACCTCTTTGCATTCTCCATTCCGGTTGACTCTCAGGCCGTCCGGTGGATGCAGCTGAACGGTTGTCGTGGAGATGACTTCCACGCAGCATTCCCGATCACTGGCACCCAAAGGTCGTACCCGGCAGTACACCTAGCAGGTAGACACGTGGGGCCATGGTTACAATACGGACGGGACCTCTGATATCATTTACCATTTAGGACCAGTGGTTCACGACTGGTCCAGACTCTGCTGGATCCACAGAGCTTGGCAATCAAGTAACAAAGGGCTCAAGTCGACAGAGGCAATTAGAAACTTTATTGATCCCGAAGGAAATTCTTGTGCCAGGTTGCATAGCAATAGAATAAAACAAGAGAAATAAACAGTCGAATAATAAAAATAACATTAAAAAATAAAATAAATACATTAATTAAGAAAAATGAATAAGATACAATAAAAATAATCCCAAAATAAAAAGGACTAAATAATAACAAATTAAAATACAAAAATGTTAATGTTTACTGTCCGACAATAACAAAACGATGCAACATTTAAACAACAATGGTAGTCTGGACTTACTCCAACTGGATCTCTCTCGGTGCTGGTCTGCTTCTTCGGGGGTCTCCGGGCGGGTCGACCCTTCCTGGAACAGTTCATTGTAAACATTGAAGCAAGCGGCGCTATCTATAGTCAACCGGGCTTGGCTGTACGTCGCAAGCAGAAAGCGATTAACTAACTAGGATTTACACACTTTTTTATTTGGTTTACACACTGAATAAAACGCACGACGTCCACAATTCAAAATATGACCGATATTTAATAAGAGTCGGTGGTTACTTACATCATTTTCGTCCGAGTTTATGTCGTTTAACCGACTACTACTGTCGTCTGGATCACTTCGAACTTCCCACCGCCTTGAACGTAAGCACATAATTTCAAAAAGATTCTGTCTCATCCAATGGCGTGCTAGAACCGTCGATCACGTGTTTCCGCCGTGTTTCCGCAAGGCTGCCGTAATTCCGCCACTCTAGCGACACCTGGCGTCTGCCGCCGGCACTACACGACATGGTGTTACAAAACAAGCTACTATTTCACTCACGTGTTGGACACTTTTTTTCTCCACACTTTTTTTTCGGCGAGCCCTGGTTATTATAATATCTTAGTTTCTTTGGTACAACCACACGGGCATTCAACAACTGAGGGGGAAAAATGAAAAGTAGAAAAGAAAAGAAGAGAAGAGTTGGCGAGACCTCCGGAGGAACACTGGCTAAAAAAGTACGCAACATGATGATGGAGGAGGAGGAGGAGGAGGTGGTGGTGACGGCAGGTCTGTAATTGATCACTCAAGTCAATCGGGCGACCGTAACGATATTAAGGGGCGGCACCAGGGATTTGGGGAAAAGAAACCATATAGGGGCCCCACCACGGCCGAGCGGGGGGAAAAAAGTCACGTAACTTTACAAAAAAACTAATTGAACATAATTTAGACCATCATTATATATGTGGACCCATATAATACTGTGATACTTTTACTATGTGGTTAAATGAGGTTTGCTTGGAGTATCATGCTTAAGAGAACATTATTTATGTTGAGGGTGACAGGGGCCCTCCAGTATATTTTGTTTTATTCTTCAACCAATTTCTTTTGCCAATTTTACTGTAGTTGTGTCACTAATTAGCCTACTTAGAAGAAAATAAATCCAAATACTTTTTTATTTTCCCACTTTTCCCCCCAGTTCGACGCCCCTGACTATTATTCATAATTAATTAAATGCTATTCGCACAAACGACGTAATCTGCATTACATGCCACTCACCAGGGACCTACAAGAGAGACGGGCCCAGAAGCATCCTGCACTACCTTTATAAGAGCACTCTGGGGGAAAGTGTCCGTTCCCAAATGCGACAGGTACTATTTCTATTCATCATCTGGTGATTCTGTTCTACGGTGACACTGACTGCGATGCCCATTCACTTTGACCATTTCCAAACGGTTGTTTCAGTGCCTCCAGGAGCCCTTCGTTCGCTCCCTTGCGTCGTACAGCATCCACCACACCGCCAGCCCGTTTAACCGCCGGATCACTGCGCTTGAGTGGCACCCTGCTCACCCCAGCACACTGGTGGCTGCTTCCAAGGGGGGAGACCTCATGCTGTGGGACTTCGATGCTTTCAGCAAGACACAGTTTGTTAAAGGGGTGAGAAAGCCATGCATTCTTGTCATCATTTACAATTCACACGTTACGTAAGTTACGATAAGATGGAACTTTATTCATCCTGAAGGAAATTCTTTTGCCAGAGGTTGCTCAAAAATACCAACAACATAAGAATACAAACAATAGAATAAATAAATAAATGTACAGTGAATAAGCCAATAAAGGAAAATATAGGGAAGAGATATAGTAAACAAAACAGTGGCCTAGTAGCCTATACCACTGAGTAGACCATAAACCTAAATTAGTTCTTTAATCAGATAGGGGGAGCTGGAGATGGCAAATGAGAAGTAGCAATCCTTCTGTGCAAAGCAAGAATTTGTCGTGTGTTGTGCACAGAAAGGAGCTGGAGACTTCATTGGCGGGATGAAGTTTTGTCCGACTGACCTATCCAAGATCTACACTGCCTCCGGCGACGGCACTCTGTCTCTGCGCAGCTTCGACGGCTGCACCGCCACGGTGCTATCCACGACCCAACAATGTAGCCATGACCACCACGACGTTTGGTGAGCTTTGCCGCGAGAGCTTTCCACCTTGTCAGGTTGTTAAACAGCCATGCTCATCAATGACACGGCAACACTTTGCCCTCCCAGTTACTGGTACTGCTGTGTAGACGTGTCTGTCAGCAGACGGATGCTTGTGACGGCGGACAATGTGGGGAAACTGTCATTACTAAGCCTGGATGGTCAAAAGGTAAAGCCTCAAAATACTAAAAATGAGTTAAAAAATGTATTTGAGTTGTGCTCCTGTCACAATGTCATCCTTTTTAGCGACCACAACATCTGCTCATATTTCTCATTAAAAAAAAAGAAGCGACTCCTTTTGCTGTAAAGACTGTAAATAGTGTGGATATTTGTTCCTTTCCCTGAATTGTGATATTTGTATTGTTCTGTTGCACATTCCGCTGGGCATTGGCACTTATTTCACTGCATATCCTGTATGTGTATGTGACAATTACACTTCTTCTACACTTCTTGAATCTTGAATCAACACATTTTGTTGTTTGCTCAATTCTAGATCTTTAGCGACAAGTTGCACAAGTCTAAAGTGACGCACGCAGAGTTCAATCCCCGCTGTGATTGGCTGATGGTCACGGCGTCTGTGGACCACACGGTCAAACTGTGGGATTTGAGAAACCTTAACGACAAGACAAGCTTCCTCCACGAGATGGCTCACGACAAGGCTGTGAACTCGGGTACGTTCAAATCGTGAAAAAGAGATTAGATTCAAGATTCAAGAACTTGATGATGACTTAATGGTTCACTGCATACAGGATATGCAGTCAAATGAAAAAGTGGCGATGCCCAACGGAATGTGCAACAGAACAAATACAAATAACAAATAACCAATGAATCAAATAGCCACACTATTTAGTCTTTACAGCTCAATGAGTTTTTTTGGGACGTTTTGGAATATAATAATAAAAGTAAAAAAATACTAATAATTAACAATTACAATAAAGGTGGACCAGAATAAAAAAAAAAATTATTTGAGGAAAAACCCCCTGGATGGATTGACTTGTGGAACTTTCTAGTTCAGATATGTTTTTGTTGGAGTAAACAGCTGCAGCGGAAAAGTGACACATACAGGATGTTTCTATTTGACTTTAAATCACTGTGTCTTTTCACACAGCGTATTTCAACCCTGCCGACTCCTCCAAGCTGCTCACCACGGACCAGGGTGACCAGATCCGGGTCTTCTCCTCTTCTGATTGGTCGAGACCACAACTTGTCATCCAACACCCACACCGGCAGTTTCAACATCTCACACCGATCAAAGTTGGTTCCCCGTCCAAAAACATCATCTCGATTGTAGTTTTTAAATTTAGCTACTGCAATTGCAGTAGCTAATTTACTATTGAGTATTAAAAAAAATAACCACAAGACTTTATGACGATATGACCATGACTCTTGCATGTTTTCATCATCAATGTGTACACAGGCCACATGGCATCCTGTGTACGACCTCATCGTGGCCGGGCGCTATCCCGACGACAAGGTGCTCCCCGGGGACCGGCGGACGGTGGACGTGTACGACGCCAACACGGGAGCGCTGGTGCATCAGCTGAGCGATCCCAATGCCTCTGGGATCATACCCGTCAGTGTATACTGGATGCCCATTCAAGCTCAATGGGCTCAATGGTCTGGAACTTGCAATATCTGATACTTTTTTTTATTGATGTATTTAATTTTATTTTTTTACAGGTCAACAAATTCAACTCAAGAGGCGACGTAATTGCATCTGGAATGGGTGAGTTTAAAAGAAACAAAAAGAAAAGAAACATTGGGGGCCTGCATTAGTATGGTGCTTAATCAGGTGACCGTGTCAACCGTAGGGGTGAACATCCTCGTATGGAAGCAAGACGACTCCCCGCTGAGCGAACGGTGTAGTAGACGGACGGAGGGAGAGACACCGTCCAGAGCACCAGCGCCGCCGAGAGCTACGAGCTCCAGGAGCCAGCAGGGAGGCAGCAGGCAGCTACGCTCCAGCAGGAAGAAGCTGACGTCCCTTAAGGAGCCAAAGACTTGATGGCGCGTCCGGTCGAGACGGGTTAAGACGACCCACACAAGCTGTTCTCCAAAACGTTATTTTTGTACTAATTATATTCTGTAACGAAAGTGATTTCAAAAATCTGCCAGTTCACAAAGTGGTAGGGACAAGTCCCCAGTGTCACCTATCTTTGTATGTATGTACTTTACCGAATGTTCTTGTACGCACAATCGTTCATGTTGTTTAATGCTGTAGTCTGCAAGGAGTGCTCTGTTCACATGAGGTAATATACGCAAACAAACTGTTTTTTGTACTGTTAAATAAAAAGTTATTTGATGATGATGGATCACATTAAATCAATTTTTAAAGAGCACATTTAGTTAACAACTGTATTTTAATAATACCGGTATACATGTGATTGCACAGAATTGTTATAATCATGCATTTTACATGCTTATAAAGGGTGGCTAAATATGGTCTGTTAAAAAGGTTCCCCGTAGTTCGTGGACGGTGACGTTGGCCAGTCTGTGGAGTACCCCGGCCCAGGCCAGCTGGTCCTCCTCTCTCTCTAGGGTCTTGGCAAAGTGTGCGGAGTTAACCATACTCAGGACCAGGCTGTGAAACGGGATCCCGGAGATGGCCCTCTGCCGGGGGTCCTCCACGGTGACCAACAGTGCCTCCATGGAGGTCAGGGTTTTGGGAACGTTGTCGTTGATTTGAGACAGGAAGGCTCGGCCCTGCCTCATAGAGGCCATCTCCTGATCCAGCAAGACAAAGTTGTTGTCCTGGTCCAGCTCTACCCCACTGTGCAAGAACTGCACAAATAAGACAATTATTAGTTAAGTCAGAGTTGGATATCATATATGTATATACTGTATCTAGAATGTATTTGAATATATGAGCACCTCATATATCAGATTTGCATCATTGACTGACATGCTGTCCTGAGAGGTAGTCCTTCCATATATAACTGCAGCCACGTCTGCTATAGGAAATTAAAACAGGTGTTAAAAGAAGAATGTTCACAGAAAATAAAGGCTGCAGATATCAAGCCTGACTAAAGTCCATGATAGTATGAAACGAGCCCTTACCCTCAAAAACCTGTCCAGTCCACAAACATAAAACAATCTGGAAGCAGAATCCAAGTTTAAATCGCATTTTAATGATCTTCAAGTCGATATATCCTGCAAGTGCATCTGCATCCCATTCAGTTCTGCTCAACTGCCTTGAAGCAACTAGAAAGAAACGTCCCCAAATACCGAGCGTGTTTTACCTTGGAAAAGAAGACCAGGAGCCAGCTGGCTTCAGTGGACTCTTTTTATTATTCACTTGTCTCCACAGTCTCCTTTTCAGATTTAGCACTTGCTTCTATTTTAGCAGATAGAGTAGGTCTATAGCTCACACATTTATATATATATATATATATATATATATATATACACACACACACACACATCTATATATATACACACACACATCTATATATATATAGATAGATGTGTATATATACACAAATCTATCTATATATATACACTATACTATATGTGTAGACAGACAGACAGACACACACACACACACACACAGACAGACAGACAGACAGACAGACACACACGTTTTAAGTTTTAGATTAGTGAGCTATTAAAATAAAACGTGTAGTAACGCGACTCCACCACAGGGCGGCACCAAAAGTCACTCGTAGCGGACCGTTTATTTATTTCCTTCCGGGTAACAGTTCAAATGTCTATGAACGGTAAGCGGTGGGAAAAAAGGTAAATAAGAAACACGTTTAGTTAGTTCATCGTGTTCAACACTAACATATCGCTTACGAAGATGACATTATTAAATACCATACATACACACATACATACAATCTAGTGGCCGGCATCCTATTCAATAACTGTGCACGCCGTCCACGTCAACAAGCTTATCTAAGAGAAACGCACACATCAGTGAAATGTTTTTCTTTTTTAAATATATATATATATATAGGAACTTTAACTTGTCTACTAAGTCAGCAGACGAGTTAAAATTCGCAATATGAATGCATTTAAAAAAAAAAAAAATCGGTCTGTGTGTGCGGGCCCTTTTTATGTAAGAGACTATAAGAGACTAGATATAATCTTTATACTTCAACTATATTTTTATACTTCTACTAGGACTTAGACCTACTGTAAATTTGTAAATATTATAGTATTTTTATTTATAAAGTATTTTTTATATTTATAATAATTAATAAATAATATATTTTATTTATTAATAAAGAATAATATTAATTAATAATATTATAAATGTTTTATTATTTATTGTTTATTTCTCTATTATTTTATTGTATTGCTATGCAACCTGGCACAAGAATTTCCTTCGGGATCAATAAAGATCCATCTTATCTCTCTCTCTCTCTTATCTTATTCTCCTTAACAACCCTCAGGTGAATATTCGTGATGGAGTCAACTGAGGAGGGTGGCCTCAGCGTGGGCGGCTCGCTGGGAGACGAGAACTACTTCCTGGGCTACACCTTCACAGACCGCTCCCACTCCAGCCGCGTGGTCAAGAGCATCATGGACCTGTGCCTGGAGGACGGCCTGTTCGCCGACGTCACCGTCAACGTGGACGGCAAGGAGTTCCAGCTCCACCGCCTGGTGCTCTCGGCCCAGAGCAGCTTCTTCCGTTCCATGTTCACCTCCAACCTCAAGGAGTCGCACGACCGCACCATCGAGCTGAAGGACGTCAGCGCCGCCGTCTTCCAGCTGCTGGTGGACTATATCTACCACGGCACCATCAAGCTGCGCGTGGAGGACCTGCAGGACACCTACGAGATGGCGGACATGTACCAGCTGACGGCGCTGTTCGAGGAGTGCTCCAGGTTCCTCTCGCGCACAGTCGAGGTCAAGAACTGCCTGCAGGTGATTTATAGTTTCCCTAAGCAGCGGTGAGGTTGTGGGATGTTGAGAAAGATGCCCGCCTACCTCAACGACACACATGTGAAATCCACTGGAAGTCGCTTTGGATTAAAAACATAGTAAATAGTAAAATTGTCCATCTTTTCATTACAGGTGATGTGGCTCGCAGACAGACACAGTGACCAGGAGCTGTACACCGCTGCCAAGCACTGTGCTAAAATCCACCTGGTTCAGCTGAATCCGACCGATGAGTTCCTCAATATGCCTCTCTGTCTACTATTGGACATCATCAAAGGTATTCCTTAATGACTGATTCCAAATGGAGTAATTGTGTCATCTCGATGCCTGTTCTGTGGAATATTTGAATATTCACTCTTTCATCAATTTACATAAACACTTGTGTGGCTCATCTTTGTCTTGCAGATGGTGTGCCGAGGTCCCAGAATCCCACAGTGGCCATCGAATCCTGGATCAACCACAACAAGGTGGAAAGGGAGGAGTTTTCCTCTGTCCTTCAGGAGAACCTCAAGGTAAAACATATGATGCTATGAAGTGTGAATTTCTTGCCTTAAGGTCTCGGTAACATGTGTCTCAGTCTGTCTGACTGATATGTGGCTGCGGTTCTGTCCTGCAGGTGATCGGCGAGAAGGTCCACATCTACCTGATCGGCAAGGAGGAGACACGGACCCACTCCCTGGCCGTGTCTCTGCACTGCGACGAGGACGACGCTGTCAGCGTGAGTGGCCAGAACAGCCTGTGCCACCAGATCACGGCGGCGTGCAAGCACGGCGGCGACCTCTACGTGGTGGGCGGCTCCATCCCGCGGCGCATGTGGAAGTGCAACATGCACACCATGGACTGGGAACGCTGCGCTCCGCTGCCCCGGGACCGCCTGCACCACACCATGGTGTCGGCGCCCGGCGAGGACACCATCTACTCGCTGGGCGGCAAGACCCTGCAGGACACGCTGTCCAACGCCGTCATCTACTACGCGGTGAAGGACAACGTGTGGACGGAGACGGGCCAGCTGGACACGGCGGTCTCCGGGGCGGCAGGGGTCAACCTGGGCGGCGTCATCTACCTGCTGGGCGGCGAGGAGAACGACATGGACTTCTTCACCAAGCCGTCGCGTCTCATCCAGTGCTTCGACACGGCGGCGCAGAAGTGCCACGTCAAGCCTTACGTGCTGCCGTTCGCCGGCTGCATGCACGCTGCCGCCCACATGGACGTGATCTTCGTGGTGGCGGAGGGCGACTCGCTGGTGTGCTACAACCCGCTGCTGGAGAGCTTCACGCGGCTGCACTTCCCCGAGGCGTGGAGCTGTGTGCCGTCGCTGTGGAAGGTGGCCAGCTGCAACGGCTGCATCTACGTCTTCAGGGACAAGTGCAAGAAGGGGGACGCGCACACGCTCAAGTTCAACCCGGCCACGTCAGTGGTGTCCGTCATCCGGGGTATCAAAATCCTCCTCACGAACTGGCAGTTTGTGCTGGCCTAAGAACAACAAACGAACAGACGACCGACCCTTTGGGACACCAGTGGCATCGGCAGGGCTGCTTGATTACTCCGTGTGTGTGTGTGTGCATGCGCGTGTATGATTATCATACAAGTATCCATCGAGTAGCATCCTGTTATCACAGGTGTGAAAAGTCAGCCAACGAGGTAGAAAACCCCACAGAAACAGAGTTTTAACAAGCAACTTATGACATTTCGGGTTTCCTATGATTAACGCGACCATGAGCTCAGTCTCCATGTCTTATCCTTTCCAACCACAGTCAATGGTTGGGACCAACATTTTGGGAATGACTCAT
Organism: Coryphaenoides rupestris; assembly: GCA_002895965.2. Taxonomy (NCBI): domain Eukaryota; kingdom Metazoa; phylum Chordata; class Actinopteri; order Gadiformes; family Macrouridae; genus Coryphaenoides; species Coryphaenoides rupestris. The sequence goes on along the minus strand of PIJE02001261.1, from coordinate 68,405 downwards.
TTCTGAGCAGGGCCAATCCCACGGTATACTTGCGCTGGGTCAGTGTGTATTTATGGTGCGTTTACGTACAGGGGAACAATTATGCTAAGTGAATCCTGAATCATATCTGAGTCATATGTGTTCTGATCTGGTCCGGAATTATAGATGTGGTTGTTGATATTGTGACATGAGGATTTCATCTTTCCGCTTCCTCCGTTATTCCCAGCAGTTATTTTGAGCAAGGAGAGAACTTGTGGAGTACAAACTCTCTCTCCTCTTATACTGTGATGTTGTTTTGGCTGTTTTCAAGATGTTGTAATCTAGCGCAAGTATACAGCAGCAGTTCTATATGATTGTGATGATGATAGCTTGAAAATTGGGATCTTGGCTTAAACACGTTCACTGCTGATAAGGTTAACTTTAAACAGAGCAGCAGCATACAACACTATTGATTGGCAACTGACTATTTAACAATCACCGGTTTATGTTATAAATGTAAGATACAACAGGGTTTGATGTTTAGGCAGTGTATTTGTGCATCACTCCATCATTCTCTTAGCACCAAGTCCAATCGGTCATCCTGTCTCCTGGGCATGTATTTCAGAGACTTATTTGTGGTCTAGAATGGACAAGGCAAGTATTGTGGGGAAACTATAACCAATAGCATACCAGTCGTCAGTGTTTTCTGTGCACTCGGGTCTGTGTTATTGTTTTGTGTTCATATGTGAACAGGTCCAATATGGAAAACAGTCTGGAACATACAACATGCTGCATTGAGTAGTTGTACAGAGAAGCGGCCTATCGGGTTATTGTAACAATATGTCTTCGAATGGCTTACATCCATACTCATTCTGTGCAACGGCAACAAAATGATTAAAGACGAAACCAAAAAAAGCTTTTGTTTTTGATACCTGGAAACTGGAAAGTCTTATTCTTGGGGATGCCAATCCGAATGTTGGGTTCTTGTGGGTATTGGCTAAAGCCACTGGATTGGAACTAATGTAATCTGACACAATCAACTAAGCAATACTGAACACTGCATGCAGTCCATGAGCATAGCTTAGTTGTTTGAAAGGGCAGCTTAATCATGGTTGGCAAGTAAATATGAATGGTTAGCAATTATATATTGGGTCGATATGGACAGACGTTTAAGGTTAAAGCTTCAATTGCGATTTGAGCAGTCACCTACACATGAGCTAACTTCACGACAGACTGCCTAGGAATGCAGATTTCTAGCATTGCATTCCTGAATGCACAGTGGTTTGGGTAACATCTACCGGTGTAACAGTGGTGTCTCGCAAAGCCACACACAAACGCAAAAGACATGACTCCCAACAGATTTATCTTGGGAGCGGCCGTGGATCTTGTGAGTAGCAAGGTGCTAAAAAGGCCTATTTGTATCCCGGTGGAGGGTAACGGGGGTCGTGCAGCAGAGGAAGCTATACTAGAGGGGGCTAAACCCTGATCCCATTGATGTGTTGCAAGAGGTTGTGCAGCTGAAACCCAAGACCAGTAACATGAGGGACTTTGTGAACTATTCTAAGCATCAGTTGCTGACGCCGTGGCCGTGGGGTGGGGTGGGGGTGGGTGGGTGTGGTGGTGGTGGTGGGGGTAACAAGACCCATATCCGCCTCCATTAGGAGCCCCCAATGGGAACAGCCAGCCAGCCACGGTGAGGAACGGCGAGACAAGTAGTCTCTCAATCTTTCAAAGAAAGGATTTTAAAAAACGGGTCCATTGCCCGACTTGTCGAACAGCACCACCACCACCACCGCCGCCGTCATCGTTGCCTCAACCGAGAAGACGTAGGCTGGGATCAGATCATTCACTGTGCCCGTGTCTGATCGGGGAGCTTGGTGTGGCGAAACAGCGGCGAAGGAGTCTATTGTGACCTTGGGAGCGCTTAGTTGAGGACAGAGCAGAATTTCTGAAGGCACACATGGTCTGGAGTGACAAGACCATCTGCTGCAGAGCCGGTTCTGCTACGCTGGTGGAGGGGTAGAGGGGGGCGGTGGACTGCAGGGGTGCAGAGAATTCCTTTCGGTGGGGTGTGGAGGGAGCAGATATTCTGGGATATCGCTGGCAACACACCACAAGGAAACGTGTTTCTTTGGCGTTTTTCAAGCTGAAATCCAAGGAAGAATTCGCGAAGTCCTTCAAGTGAGGAGGGATCCTTGGAGGGGCTGAGGAATAAGTCATTTTCCCCCCTCCTCCATACCCTCCACAAGTCTCCACAAAGTCATCGGCTACAATGCTCCCAGATTGTTGCTCTTTAACTACGGTGGATCTAGTTTCCTTCGTATCTGGGCTCAGTCGGAGCTGAGAAACCGGGACCTGGTGGGCCACCAGGTGCTGGCCTCCTTAGACCATCATCTTCAAGTGGTTGTCATTGGGAGTTGTACTTCAAGGAACAGCGAGGATTTGCTCGCTTGCTGCCGTCGCCGAAAGTGCGCAACTCAAACGGATGAATATTTTTATGAGGCATCTTGTAGCAGAGATGGGCCAGGACCAAACCAAGCAGCAGATAGAGAAGGGCCTAAAGCTGTATCAGTCCAATCAGACAGAGAAGGCTCTGTCTGTCTGGACAAAAGTCTTGGAGAAGACTTCGGATCCTGGAGGGAAATTCCGTGTTTTGGGGTGTCTGATAACTGCCCACTCAGAAATGGGGAAATATAAACAGATGCTCAAGGTACAATTTCCTATCCAACATTATATAACCAGTGAATAATGCTTTTATTTTGTTGAATAATATTTTTTAGCTTCTTTGTTTCATGATGTTTTTAATTTTGCATTGAGTTTTAATATCAATAATATTGATTTTTGGTATCAGGGAATATTGGCGATACGTGTATGAGAATTCCGACATGCATTATTACCTATGGAATTATTTAATGTAGTCTCGCTCATATTTCACACATAATTTGAATAATTTACGGGTAGGCTATACAGTTTCCATAGGCATCTTGGTTATGCAACCAGTGGTGGGAATGTGTATGAGGTAGCCATTTGATGCGTGGATGCTACTGTAATTTTATGTGTCATCATCTCTGTGAGGGACATACAGTGCAGTTCTTCTCCGGTTGCACCATGTCAAGAATGTGTAAATGGTTATGAAAAAGGCAGAGATCAAAGGTTACTACGTTGTACCTCTCAAATCGTCTCTGCAGTCGTCCTGTCATTTATGGCATTTAACATGAGCGTCACGCAATGAGACCGTCAGCATAAGAGCTTGACATAATTACTCCTCACGGCCAACGGCCAGTACCCATAGACCCATCCAGCCAAGTTAAGTGCAGGCTTCATTAATAGGCCGGTTAGCATGGCGCAAGCGGCCTATTAGTAGTACTCACAGTTAAGTCACATTTTTGAGACAAAACGTACACACAAGTCGACTTTTACATGACACATTTTGTTTGCATAAACCTAAAGTCTTGCATCATTGCTTTTTGTCATCGCATTGAAGAATATACGTTTCTTTAGAAATGTATTTGCCTTGCGCTGAATCCTGATGTTGCCCCAATAACCTGCCCAATAAGACCTCTAATTGAGCCTCTATTGTTTTTATTCTAATGTTATTGGTATTTTTGAGCAACCTCTGGCAAAAGAATTTCCTTCGGAATGAAGTCTGAAGTCTGAAGTCTTAAATCTTAACTTATCTCTTGTCTGCATAGTACGCCCTAGCCCAAATCGACACGGCCCGGGAGATGGAGGACCCCGACTACCTGACGGAGGGCTACCTGAACTTGGCGCGCAGCAACGAGAAGCTCTGCGACTACCAGAAGACGGTGTCCTACTGCAAGACCTGCTTGGACATGCAGGGGACGACTGTCAGCCTGCAGCTCAATGGACAGGTGTGCCTGAGCATGGGCAACGCGTTCCTGGGTCTGAGTGTGTTCCAGAAGGCCCTGGAGAGCTACGAGAAAGCCCTGCGCTACGCACACAACAACGACGACAAGATGCTGGAGTGCAGAGTGTGCTGCAGTCTGGGGAACTTCTACGTCCACCTCAAGGTAGGCCGCAGGACTGGGATTGGGAATTGTGTAAAGAAGGCAATCGACTACCGAGCCTAAATATGTCATCTCGGACATGAAATCAAATTGTTAATAAATAGTGGATTTGGAAAGCCTGGCTTGGCAGTGGCTTTGACCGATGATTGTTTTTTTTCTTTGAATAACTTATTTGATTTCAAATGAACATGGCTTGAAGGGCTATAGTGCCCACCTCCCTGGAGACAATATATTTCATATGGAGGAAGAAACCAAAACGCTTGACGCATTCAACACCTCAAACATCTCAAGTGCACAAAGATTATCAGATCCAGATGAGATTAGAAGCTGGCGTCAGTATTCATGTCGCCACTGTTCCTGTCCGGTGTATGATAATGCATGGCATCAAAACACAGCGTGAATAATTAGGACACGGAGTACTACTATGTGTTTGTAAGCCCAGGCTGCCCGGGTGAGATTGGCTGCTTAGTCGCAGCGAAGAGATTTGTATTACTAATCCCTCGGCTTCCTGGGGAAGGATTGGTTTCAATGGCCGTGGGATGAGGTGGTTTTCAAAGAATGGCCTCCTCTCACGTTACTTAATGAAACAAAAAATAGAAATAGCCAGGGTCTGGAAATAAAAACATCTCAAACTCAGGAATAATCAAACCCCCCCCCCGTGTGTAACCGAACAGGACTACGAGAAAGCCCTGTTCTTCCCCTGCAAGGCGGCTGAGCTGGTCAACGACTACGGCAAGGGCTGGAGCCTCAAGTACCGCGCCATGAGCCAGTACCACATGTCCGTGGCGTACAGGAAGCTCGACCGCTTGCCAGACGCCATGGAATGTTGCGAGGTATGTGTGTGTGTGTGTGTGTGTGTGTGTGTGTTCTCGGGCGAGGTTTGGTTATTCCCCCCAATCACAACAACAACAACAACAGCAGGTTTCATGTGGATGATTGATGATGAACGGTGATAGTTTTTTTTTTGCTGCCGTGTGTCCAGCGGTGGTCAGTGTTTTCAACCGTTCAATGTGTACTGTGCTGATGTCATTGGCTGTGTGTGTGTGTGTGTGTGTGTGTGTGTGTGTGTGTGTGTGTGTGTAGGAATGTTCGGCGCAGAGATCACGGTGTGGCACTAGTGACAGGTGCAGATGGCAGTTGCACCCAGTGTCGCCGACCCTGACTGAAATATGTCCGCGGGGGTGCCAGTTTTAAAGTGTTAATGAACAGATTAGCTTTTGTCTTCTGGCCCGGGTCTAAGTATGTACACGGCTACAAACATGACTTCATGTCCAGTAGTGTCGGTCGGTCGGTCGGTGACAGCATGCGAGCCGACAAGGTCCCTTTCAAATGGGTTTGCATGCAACCAGTGCTATTCTAGATGTGACTGAATGTTTATTTATCCACACAGTTTATGTCCAATTCTGGCCCAGACTTCACCCTCCGAACTGAAACTATGAAATGAGAATGTACTGTATATAGGCCGACATACTAGTGGGAGTACAAAACTCCCAACCAAGAGCCAAGTATATCGTACATATTTATTTGTATGTACATTTGTACAGACTTTTTATTTGACCGGTTTGAGGCCAATCAGTAAAGCAGAAGTGAGATAAACCTCAATAGAAACTGACTTTCAATTCCATTAGAGTGATGTGGTGGGACATGACATGTGTGAACAAGTGTGAAACTTGTTCACATGTTTGGGGAACTTGTCCCCTTCCTCTCCGACTGAATCCCTGTGCTGGACACCAGTGTGCCAAAATATATTCAAATAAATACCCAAGTAAATATATGGTTTGTGTTGAGAGACATGCATGATTATTTTGTTTGATTTCACGTTTCCCCATGTGTCATATTTTGTGCATAGTCCGACTAATCTACAGGTGGACAGTGTACAGTTTCACGAGGCCTCTAGGTTATACAGTGTGGGGATGTGTACGACGTAGATATTGACATTCAATGCATTAGTAGCCATTAAATCAACTCTCCTCCTCCAGGAGTCCATGAAGATCGCCCTTCAGCACGGCGACCGGCCTCTGCAGGCTCTGTGCTTGCTCAACTTTGCCGACATCCACCGGTGTCGGAAAGACGCTGATGTAAGCGGTGATCACAAAATGAGTTTAGGTGCTGAGCTTCGGCGGTTACAGCTTCATATACATACGCTCGGACTACATATCATTTATCCCGTGTTTCCCCATCTTCCCCCCGCGTCCAGAAAGCTTTTCCTCGCTACGAATCGGCGATGTGTATCATGACGGAAATTGGAAACCGTCTGGGACAAGCGCACATCTACCTGGGCGTGGCAAAGTGCTGGCTCCTGCAGAAGGAATTTGACAAGGTGCCCACAACTCATACCAAACGATGCCTTGTTTCAATTGGCTCAATTACACTGTCTTTTGGAACTGCTGTGTTTGTGCCTGTGAACACTACATACAATACATACAGTACATGTGAAAAGATATCACACAGTAAATAAATAATCCTTTTGACCATCTTTTGCTCTTCTTCCTTAGGCTCAGGAGTCTCTGCATCGAGCTGAGGAGCTGGCAGAGGAGTTAGGAAACAAGGTATTGGGAGTATATAGACAATGCATCTTACACAAGACGAGCATTAAATGCAGAATGCAAATGTAAACATCATTGCTGTTTTACATGAAACAAACGTATTGTGCTACATTATCATACTCAAGCATCCGCACCTCCTCCTCTTCTTCCTCCTCCTCCTGCTCCTCAAGCTGTGTACCCTGAAGGTGTGCTGTCCTGAGCGAGGGCATGTTCCGCAGCCGGGACCAGGGCAAGCAGCTCCAGCAGCAGGTGGTCAAGCTCCTGCAGTGCGTGGAGGAGCTGGAGCTGTACTGCGGCATGTGCGGCGAGTCCATCGGCGAGCGGGACCAACAGCTGCAGGCCCTCCCCTGCTCACACATCTTTCACCTCAAGTCAGTGCTTTTGCCTTGTTTTTGTTGTTGCTGCTGTTGTTGTTGCTGTTGCTCTTGCTGTTGTTCTTGTTGCTGTGTCGTCAAGGTCGCATTTTTATATTTGATTATTTTGTGAGCAACGGATCGGATGATGAGTCTCCTTAAACCACACCCTTAACCAGATGTTTTAATGCAACAGTCTGCCAACCACTGGCAACTATTATTGGTGACCAAAAAAAGGGGATTTCAAGAATTAGCGCTGTACCGGATCCACATGTTTTCCAAAAATGATGATGCAACTTTTAGGCACGACAGAACAAAATGATAAAGAAAGACGTTGTGCTATTCACCACGTCTTTCTGATTACTACAGCTATTCTGCAGTTGTAGTTTTGAGAAACTTGTATTTAGATTTCTTTATGTAGATGCTCCCACTTTGCTCACATGCTTTCATTGTTCTCAGCCTCGATGTGCAAATCTCTGAGGATAAAAACCTGTAGAGATGACCAGATCATGTCGATATTAGACAGATATGAACACACCGATAATGGCGCTTCGCCTCCCCGCAGATGCCTGCAGACCAACGGGACCCGGGGCTGCCCCAAATGCCGCCAGTCCTCCATGAAGCCCGGATTTGTCTGACCCGGTTGTGCCGTAACTCGGTGTTCCGAATCATGCGTTGGGGTCTGCGAGACGACGTACACAACACGCGGCGAGCAGCGGTCAGCACGGGTACCGTAGAACTACAGGGCAGTCATTTCTGTCGCCACGACGACTACTACTACCACATACAGTATGCCGAGGACGTCCCTACACTGCCCCACTCACCCGTGGGCACGGGGAGGGGGGGGGGGGGGAGATGCCGGACAGAACTGTGCTGGTTTTGAGGGACAACGTTAAGGAGTCAACAGTCCTGAGCGGATATTTACAGATGCCTGCCTCTGAGCCACGGCTTTCTTGGCATTACGAGCGGAGGAGGAGGGATTTGACTTTCATATCATAGGTCTAACACGGTAGAATGAAGACCTATCATTGTATCTGATCAATTTGTTTTGTTGTGGAATACAATTATAAAGGACACATAAAGGAATCCACCCCCAATTGTTTTTTCATATTTGTTGTAATAGTAATGGACATTTGACAGTTTGGTTGGAAAATTCCAGCATGATATTTGTACCACATGGAGAAAAGAATGTGCTGGATAAAAAGTTCTGTATTCTACATCTGCGAGTAGTCTTTGTTATGTTTACTAAAAATGCGCTCCTACATTTTGAAATCATATTTCTATTTTAGTACAGAACACATGCAATATCAACAGTGTTACTATTAAAATGCAATGTGTGTATATATATATTTGATATATGTGTGTACATAAAATGTTAATTATCAAGAAAAGTTAGATTTGTCAAGTGTTTTGTAAAACTAACTGTAATATCTTAACAGATACAACAAACTAGTATGTCTTTACAGAGCAGGGCTACAGAGCTATTTTCCTTATCTTAATGATAAAGCAACAAGTTCAACACACATTGTGTTACTCACATACTTATATTGTATTCACCGGTTATTAATGGACATCTCTTTTAAATACACCGTCTGAAAATGTGTCAAAAGATTGTTGAGAAGGTAAACCTTGTTATTGGGCAAACAATCTTATCTGACCAATTATTGTGGGATGTGGGATATTCTACATGGCTACTCATGTGCAACAGTGGTACTCTCATATCTGCAGCTGTATGCATTTCTCACAAACATTTTTGGAAGGAATGGCAGAATTCTGAACGCTTTCATCATTAATGTAATGATGAGGGAATGTAAGTGGGATTAATGGCGGTTAAGGCTTCATATAGTCAAAATCGTTTTCTGACTTTACTTCACTGAACAAGCCGTTCATCGGTAAACTGAACATTGCGCTGAAAAACACTGAATGGAAATTAAGATGCAAATATTCCGGTCTGCTCATCTAATGGTTGATATGAATCATATTTCAGCATGGAATACGTGTCAAATATTTAGATGAGTTGTATATTTTATTTATTTCTTTGTAGACATTTTGACTTCCCTGGTGTCCTAGGAGTTCATATTTATATAACACACATTCAACATAACATGCTTGCAAGAACAACCAGCCACGTATGGTTCAAACCAAAACTACCCTCCGTTCTTCGAAACCCTTGTCCTCCTCAGAGGCCGACTGCAGCCATAAATCAGCATGCTTTATATCGTTGAATTAATAACGACCGTCTTCATCCGTGAACTGAGATGTATCGTTGTATTATTACTTATCTCTGTCACAATTCTAGCATTTGTTTGAACATACTTTGTCATGAAAATAAGCCATACGTCGACGGCACCTCATCATTTCTAGCACATGCGGAGATGTCTCGGTGTGTTTCAAAGTTAGAACTGTGTCATGTGATATGCAATACACTGTATAATAGCCATTATGTCAATTGTTATTGTGAATAAAGATTGTTTTGTTTGTTTGTCGTCCGTCTCAAAAGCAGTGATTTTACCATTAGACTAATCTCGGATCCAGAAGTTCCACTATAATGCTACAGCCGATGATTACATAAATTCTTATTTGAGAGAGATGACCATTAGCAGAACTCCGACTGCAACCACAGGCTTTCAGCAACACTCAGATCTTTCAGCGACCATGGCTTCAGGCTCCAGAGGGATCCACGCTGGAACTCCCCCCCGGTCTCCAGCCTCCTCCTTGTTCTACCGAAATGCGGCTCATAACTCCTGGCCAGTTTGTTTACAGAAATCTCGGGGAATGCAAGGGATCTCAACTATGCCCCCTGTCTGTCGCTGAGAGGCCTCCTAACAATGTCAACCTAAAGATAGACAGAGACATTTTTCAAGAGCAAAAGGACAGGCGGTAATATTTCCCCTGGGATCACAATGAAGGTAGATGCCTGTCGGCCCGATTTAGTGAATTAACCTGCGGTTGATGTTGGTAAACACGGTAAACAAATATATTTAGCACAGAAGGATTCAAAAGTAGCTTATTGCAACCAAACTATTAGCTATTGTGTTGTCACTGTAAACTGTGAAAGGTGTTTTAATGCCGTCGACTTGACTTTTGCAGTGCAGGTTTCTTTTCAGTGCGTTGTTAGGGTCAGGGTTAGGCTTAGGGTTCAATGCTGGCTAGTAAAAGGGACGTGTTCAACAGTGCCATAATTTATTTGGTAAATCTCATCCCACATCATGTCATTCCTGTGACATATTTTAAACCACAAGTAACTAGCTACTTTTCTCTTTGCTTTTGAGTTTCCCGTTTAGATTCCATGTCCTTTCAGTTTGGAGTCCAGCTTACGTTGCAAATAGGCCTTCTTGTTGGGGTCCCATAGTGTTGTCCTTCTTCCCGCTCCCGGCGTACAGGACGCCCTCCTTGCTGATCCTCATGCGGGCGTGGGCCTTGGCCATGTCCCCACAGCCGTGAACCGCATGTTTACACCACGCCACCTGTTAGTTTATGTTGTACAATCACAACAAAACAACATACAACATCGCTTTTCATTCTTAAAGAAGAGATGACTGCCCCCTGTGGGTTATTCCCGGCAACATCAACGGCAGAAGATCCACATTTACAAAGTAATGAAACCTGCCCGTGTTTATCCTGTATCCCTTCCCTACCTCTGGAAAGTTGTAGTTTGATTCAAATATCAGACTTTCTGAAGCTGGAAGTTCGATCTCCGCAACAACATCACACTACTTGCCTGTGTCAGGGCACGCCACACATATTAGCTACACTCAAACAACATTTGACACTTCAGGGCCAAAGTCACACCAGGACAGTTCAGGTTGTGCATTGCTTATTGTATTTAAGGAATACTTTATGCCATTTGCCAACTTGAATTTAATAACCATTCTTATACTGTCACTGGTTTTTGCTGGAATATTGTGTTGAAGTCAGTCTCTGTCGCGCATCCTTCATTCTGAATCCTTCAACCTTTACTAGCTATTGATATGGTAATTATGATCATAGTTCCAATTTGACAGCTTAGTATATTTTATTAATCCACTGTCCGGTTATTGGTCCCTGATTTCAGGGTGGTGCCTGGTTATTATTACTTCAGATTAATACCGTTTTTATTTTAATAATGAATAATTTTCTTTGATAATTATAAATTATAAGGTAATAACCGACTGTAGGACCTACATGAGCAAATGCTTTTGTGTAGCTATGTAAATATATATATATATATATATATGGCCCTCCCTGAAGGCCAAGTCTGCCAAAACAAACCAAACCAAAACCAGCGATGCTACTGGTCATGTCCAGTAGGCTCCACAGCTCGCTCACCTCTGGTATATGGTGGCCCAGGCAGTACTGCCGGTTGCAGAAGGGGCAGAGCTGGCCCATCGTCAGCACGGACGCCTTGCACTTGACGAAGCTGCACACGCTCTCGGCCTTCACCACCGCCGCGATCAGCGTGTCGAAGTCGTCCACGGAGGTGGCGGCGGCGGCGATGTCGCAGGCGCCTGCTTTGGTGCGCTTCTTTCCTGGAGAAGGGTGTGGAGCAGCAGGTCATCATAATCATCATCTATTTTATTTAAATCCTCGGAAAACACGATGAGAGAGAACCCTCATTTTCAACGGTGCCGAGGTACATATAATTAAAGCAAAAGCAATCAAATCAAATAGCAATAAAAGACAAATACATGGCTATATTAATAAAACAAATACAATCAAACAATAAGAACAATATTAATGAGAACAATTAAAAAAATGTAAAAGCAATGACAGTTATAATCGATAAGTTTCGCAATTAAAACTTGGAATAGTCTTAAAGATTCATCCACTGGAAATAAAATAAAATACCCTGCTACAGAACTACTAACTACGCAAGCGATATTTTATCACGCAGACAAAACGATACGACCGGCCCACCGCCCACCTTTCGCTGTCGACTTCTTGGCAGTGTGGAGCTGCTGCTTGTGTTGAGCAGCCTCCTCCCGCCTCTGCTGCTCCCTCCTCATCCTCTCCAAGTGTAAACTCTTCAGATCTTCCGACGATGATGATGATGGTGGCTGAGATGAAGTCGCCGCTTGTGGCTCTGAAACCGGATGCTCTTCCTGTTCTGGTTCTGGTTCTGGTTGTGTCAGCTCCGGGGAATCGGCCCCCTCAGCTGGTCCGGACTTGAGAGGATGTCTGGAGACAGTGATGCATCGGTCTTTCCCCTCTCCTCTGCTCTCGTGCGCGAGCCCCAGCTCCTCAGAGATCTGGTGAACCAGCAGGCGGTCGTGGGAGTTGAGGGACGGTGGGAATTGTAGTTCTTCCTGAGACGGATCCCGCAGGTAACTCTCCACCCGCTCCCGGATCTCGGCGTGCCTCGTCTGCGCCTTCTGCTCCTCCTCTGGTGTCAAGGTGCGAGGCTTCGTGGGCTTCGTGTGCTGGTTAGTCGGGCCGTCCGCAGTGAACTTGCCCCCTTCAGCAGATTGCTTCCCGGCTCTTTGGGTGGCTTTGTCCCCATCCTTCTGTTTGGTGGATGAGGGGCCGCCGGCAGAGTTAGCGTTGGCCTTGTTAGCTTTGGCCTTGTTGTCGTTGTTGTGGTTGCGAGTGTAGTTCTGTGGCACCAAATCCTGGAGGTACTCGAAGGCGGTGCGGAACCGCCCGTGCTCGGTCATGTGACTGACGAGGGACTTGAGGAAGGCGTGGTGTTGCACAGTCTGGGAGTCGCAGATGACAGCCAGGTGGCGCCGAGCACGGGTCACCGCCACATTTATTCTCCTGTCCTCCGCTAGGAAGCCAACCTCACCTACACGCAAAAAAGACACGAATAATGCATAAAAACATAAAACAAACAGACAAATATGTATTGCGGGATAAACTGTGTTTCATCGTGTTAAATGGCATATGGGAATGTTAAAATGGGAATGTCATGGATATGGATATACCGTATATATACAGTACATATATACACGTACTCATACTACATATTAGGCCTTACCTTTTCTGTTGGACCGAACCAGTGTCAATACCACAGCCTCTTTCTCTCTGCCCTGGAAGCCATCCACAGACTTGATCTCTAGGCCTGGATACCGTACAGACAGTCTCTGACGCACAAGGTCCACCTTTAGAATATAAAACATATAAAAATTAACTCAATCAAACAATCAAATTCCTTTCAGATTTTTACTGTTTCACTAGGCGGTGTTGGCAATAAGCCACATCCTTTACTTCATAGATTAACAATTTCTGCTTAAATAGCTATTAATAACTGGACTGGGCACCTAACGATAATTACTAATGAGAAAATGACCTACTTGTAAATTGTATGGAGCGATGACGGCGATGTCTTTCGCTTTTAGACCCGCCTCCGTCAAGGATTTGATGTGCAGCTCAACGAGGTCGACTTCCCCTGTAGGACACATTCAGAATAACGTGTTGGGTACCACGCCCCCACGGCCATGCTTAGCACACAGTGCTCACGACCCAAGCTAACCTTGGTTGCCCTTGGACTGTTCGTCGGTGACCTCCATCTCACTCAGGCCACAGCCGGCGGTGTCGATGAGGAGGAGGGGGGTGCTGGTCTCCTCCACGCACGCGATGCCCGGCAGGTCTCTGTAATGGACCAGGAGGAAGATAAATAAGGTGGTGAACGGATTGTTTGAGCTATTCATCCGACCGATCTGATCCGAGAGTGGCGGCCCCTCACTTCAGCAGGTGCCCCTCCACCGAGCTGTGCGCGGTCAGCCTCCCTTGGTACATCTCTCTGGAGGCCCAGTCCATGATGGCGGCGTGCATGCGGTACTGCACCGTTAGCATGCGCACCACAGAGTCCCCGAACTTCTGGATGAGTCTCTCCATGAGGCTGACCGACAGGCCCTTCGACGCAGCACTGCAAGAGGCAACATAAAAGGACCAAACTTACTTAACTTGCAGCAACCAATGCAGCAAACGGTTATCATTTGCATGCCGATATCCTGTCAGACTTCAACAACGACGGGAAACATTGGATCTTACGCTTGCGATTTGATGGTCGGAGGTAGCTGCTTGTAGTCCCCGGCCAGGATGCACTTGCGAGCGTTGAGCAGAGCCACCCAGCAGTTGCTCTCCAGGGCCTGGGCACACTCGTCTATCACCACCCAGTCAAAATGGTCCGCGGGGAGGTGTCTGAGGGGCCCATCGTTGGAGGCGCCTGAGCAATTGGACACATACAGATACAGATAAACGGTTCTGGGGTTTATCTCGGTGGTGCCGTCGGGTCAGGACATTAGCTGGGCTGAGGAGGACTGTGGTTGTACTGACCTGTGTTGGTTGATAACACCACATCTGCACTTTTCAGGATCTGGCCGATGGCCGTGGTCTCCCTGGTCCTGAGCTCCTTCCGCAGTGCCCCGATCTCTCGTTTGAAACTAAAACGTTCACCTTTATTGCGCACCTTCTTCATTCCCACCTTGGAGGGGAAGCGAATAAAGAAACCTTTTTAAAATGTTGCACATGACGATTATGAGATTTGGGCTGGATAATGTATAGATAGTAGGCTATATCGATATCTTGATAAGAGGCTGGACATCATCTTAGATTTTGGATATTGTAATATGGCATCAGTGGAATTTTCCAGACTTTTCTAGCTGTTATCTATATCGTATATCATACATGTCCAGGGCTGGGTATCGTTCCACCTGAGTTTCGATACCGGTGCCAAAACGATACTTTTTTCGATACCTATGTGTAAATAAAAGCATTTCATAATGCGATTGCCGGAACATGTTTTTACTGTAATACAAGTCTTTTTACATTAGTTTTTCCAAATAGAAAGAGTCCAACTGTCATTCATTTCAAGTATGAAATATTTATTGCTCCTTTTTCACTTAGACAATTTGTAAACTAGGCCGTGTTTCCCAGACATTGATTTATTTGTGGCGGCCCACAACAGAATGAAAACTGAGCTTTAATGATCCCACACCCCTCTACGTTCACCAGATTATGTCTTATAGTTTTAACTTGAAAATGTATAACATTTTCACACACAGAGAAAGAAGCTCTCAAATTGCACCAGATTGATGCATTTTAAGTTTAAAATGTCCACATTTTTAAACTTACTCTATCCATGTTGAGGAAACAGTCTGTTCCCCGTTATCGTTAACGTTACCGCTAGTAGTAACGGTGTTTGCAGTCAAACACAGTGCAGCTCTCTTGTCTCAGGTTAATGCCGTGCGAGATTAAATGCTTCATTGAATTAGAAGTGTTGCTACCCGCGCCAGCTATGGTCTTATCACAAATATTGCATTTTGCACATCCATACTTTTTACGACCGAAGTTTGGCACCGAATGTAACCAGACCTTGGACTGTGGTTTGGACATTTCCCCCCCCAGAGACGCTGACTCGGAGCCCGACGCGCGCCTCACGGGAGCGTAATTGCGCATCCATGGCGCAATATCTGTGATGTCCACCAATGTCCAAAACAACAATACGTCCTTGCATACCGCCACCTAAACCAGCAGTCACGTTAGATTTTAGAACAAATATAGTGATTGGATGAGAGACGAGAAAAAAAAAGAAAAAAAAAGGTACCGAAGTTTGGCACCGAATGTTCTGACCTCTGCCGGTGCTCGGTAGTACCGCAGTGATTCGGTCGGTACCAAAAAAAGTACAGAATTTCGATATCGAGCCCTATACATGTCGAGATATTATATGACTTAGTGTATATCGGGATAGAAAATTTTGGCCATGTAGCCCAGCCCTATACTATATGAGAGTGTGGAACATTCGAGCATACTTACGAAGGCCTTATCGATGTCCTTACGGATGTCAGCAATGATGTTTGTGTTGTCACTCTTGGCGAGGACAGCATCCAGGGAGTGTTTCTGTATGGACTCCAGCAGCCGCGCCGGGTGGCCCAGCCTCAGAACCTTCACCTTGCAGCGTGCTAAGCGCTCCACCAGGTTGTCCACGGCCACGTTAGAGGAGGCACAGCACAGGATCTGGGAAATCATGATACACAAATTCACATAACAAATACAATTGAGTCAATGATCCAAAGAACGATAGCAAATGGATGCTTTATTCTATTTGTATATTATTCTATTATACAGTATACCTTTCATTCTAATTCCAATATAAATTAAATAGAACAATTTGAATTCATTCACATTGCATCAATTATAATGATAAAAATGTGCGAAAGCATCTAAAAAAAAAAAAGGACTTGCTTGCTTGTGTCATTTAGGAGCAGGCATCTAGTTCTGGGATCGGGGAATCGAACCCAGTACCTTTGAGCTTGGCATAAAACACCCGACTAGCCTTGGCACTATCCTTCCCCCTACATACGCGGCATCGTTACCTTGTTAAACCATTGTGATATATATATACACACACACAAACATGCTGGTCAGTTAAAGGGCATTTCACACCTTGTTTCCTTGTTTAACGGCTTGTAGGATGACCTCCACAACTGTGGTGGTTTTCCCAGTGCCCGGTGGGCCATGGATCACAGCGACGTCCCTCTGGGAGAGGGCAAAAGTCACTGCTTCCCGCTGGGACTCATCCAGATCCTGGTTGAAGAAGGCTAGATCATCTGAGGCGGTGGGACACACACGTGTTAATTAGTAAAGCTACGGTGGTTGGGTGGAATGAGAAAGACATGTATGGTTCATAGAAATAGTTTCTGTACTTGTCTGTGATTGGGATCCAGGTTCTGAATATCCAAACAGAACATTGATCAAATTTGAAGCTGGTCCGTTGCTGTAGCCATTCAAAGTATTCAACGCACTGCAAGACAAGACAATACCACCCAATGAAAATGAATGAATTGTCACAAGGTTTTCATAACATGGTTTTGCTGTACACCACGTATACAATGTATAAGTCGCTCACCGTTTCATCCGCTTGTAGGTGACATCGTTGGCCAACTTCAAGAGGTTGTACAGCGAATCGGTTTCAACATTGACCTCATCTTGGCCGTCCTCAAAGGCGACAGTTACGGATGTTTGGCTGGCCTTGGTCACTATCCCGGTACCAATCTGGGATGTTGCACTGCATCCACCGGCACCATACAAACCAACAATGTCCCCTACAACAGATGTCCACGTTTTTACAGTTGACCAAATGTGAAAAAACAAGATCTGCGTTCTTTCTTTCCTGAGTAACTTTCCTCTTACCAGGTCCAAAGCTGTTACTTGGCAGGACCGGCACACCGATATGTTTTCTTGGTTCTAGGACGACCAATGTCCGGCCGTACAGGCCCGTCGACTGACTTGCTATTTGTAATTTCAACAGGCACACTCCTTTGCTTTGGAGATCCTTAAGAGAGCTGTTCTCCTGCCATAGCCTGAAAGAAAGACAGTGTGAGGTGGGTGTGGATTTTGCCTTTATGTTTTTACTTTATATTATTCATTCAATTATACTCATGTAAATACCTGGTCTCTTGGATTTCTGCTTCTCTCTCCTCCTGTAAGAGGTCAAGTGTCTTGGACACAAACTCTTCAATTTCCATGACTCAACTGTAAATGATACATACAACAAACAAGAGTGTTTTCGCTTTCATATACATTATATGGTACGTCTCGGGTATAGTACAAATCTGACCATCAAAAGCAGAAGTAAAACCAGCTCTTTCAGAGGTGTGGCTCTCACTACCCAGCTCAATTCCCCAAGTGAGACATTAACCCTCCCAAAGCTCTGAGAGGATACGGATAAGGTAGATGCTGTCTTAACTTATTCTCTATTAACCCATTTTTTTGCACTTCTTGCTTGTATTAATAATCTTTTAGCCTTTGTCTTGACGTGTTGTGTCTATGTGTTCAATGTGTTCGATGTATGCTAAATGTACGTGTATCCCACTGCTGAAAACCAAACGCTCCAGTTGGGGCAAATAAAGTGAAAGTGAAGTGAAGTGAAACACGTAGCTACCATATATTATATTACCATCTGTCAAACACTGAGCTAGTTTCATAACCAACACTTTCTAACGACACCTGCACAAATAACCACATATTATTCAGCGTTGACCAAAATAACGGAAGGGGTGTTTCGCAAATTGGTACGTAGCTCGATAATAAATGACAATATTGTATTATTTTAACAGCCTTACCCAGTCATGAGTGCTTCTCTTCTTTTACGAGTCAATGGGTGTAAATCTCAGGTACACCAAAAAGCCACAGCGCCATCTATCGGTCGGCAATACACACTAAAGCCTTACATACGCACACACGGTGTTTCACTGAGACTTCGCGTGGGCGGGATTACCGTCGAGCGGGGCTCTTCCTGCGCGACCAATCAGAACGCTCGAAAGGCGTGTCGTTCAAATGTTAACCCCACCCAATCACTGACCGCCACTGACGCCACGGAACTTTTATTTTGAAAACAGGATACCTGTACTTTCCCCTGACGTTGCCTTCTTTTTTGCCCCCCCCCCCCCCCCCCCGCATCAGTGCAGTGAACTAGAGGCAGCTCTTATAAATACTTTATATGACAACACGGTGCATAGTTCATTCACACGTGTCCACAAAACAGCCGCTATCTTCATGAACGTTTTCACCTTTTTTTTTTTTTTTTTAAACATGTCTGTGACAGGTTGGTAGAGGAGTCTGTTCCGACCAGGAAGGAAGCAACGAGCTCCACCACCACCACCACTTATTGGTCACTCCTTGAGGTTTATGGACA
This sequence comes from Coryphaenoides rupestris, assembly GCA_002895965.2. NCBI lineage: Eukaryota > Metazoa > Chordata > Actinopteri > Gadiformes > Macrouridae > Coryphaenoides > Coryphaenoides rupestris. The sequence continues at coordinate 49,903 of PIJE02001261.1, read as the reverse complement.
TCTCGGAATGGAAAATAAATCACTGGTGATGGTGATCTTGTTGGTCACCACCGCCTCGTGTTGGTGGTTGATGGTCAGCGGCACACTTTCGAAGACTGACGCCAAGAAGTCGCACAAAGCTGAGGCGGACGTGAGTAGCTGTGTTCGTTAATGACACTGTCGTGACAGGTGACAACAAACAAGTGGCCATTCCCACACACCTTCCACACATTTCATTGAAAAGCTTTTTTCTTTGACATATCTGACTAACTTACTTCTAACTCTCTCTATGGCTCATGTATAATATCTAAGATCTAACAGTGTCTCACCATCCATATGTCTCTACCCACCAACCCACCCACCACACAGTCCTCCCTGGCTGAGCTGTCAGTGTTGGAGCGAGGCCTGGTGGTGTCAGACCCACCGTGGAGAGACATCGTGAGAGAGGAGAAGAGATACTGCAGCAACGTCAAGCGCACCTTCCAGGGACAGGTCCTGGGATACATCACTCCTGTAGGTCTGAAGTCAAGTCAGTTAGACGTTGGCATGTTTTTTGTGCGTTCACACGTTCTTTGAGGTTGTCTCGTCCTTTAAGTGGATCGTGTGGCCTTCAAGTCAAAACAGTTAACTTGACGGTGACTATTAATATTATTTCCTTCCTCCGCACCCTTCTCTCCTCAGTGGAATTCCCACGGCTATGACGTAGCCAAGATATTTGGGTCAAAACTGACCTCGGTGTCTCCAGTGTGGCTTCAGGTCCGCAGGCGTGGAAAGGACAGCTACGATGTCACCGGACTTCAAGACCACGATCCGGGTATGGATGGAGAGTACATTTGAAGTGTATGACGTGATACACATTGAGGGGAACTCCTGCATATCCTGCTTAGTAATTGCATTACTATTGCTTAGTTGAAGCGTCATAAAATACCATATTTATTTCCCATGTGTAGGCTGGGTCAAAGGTGTGCGGAAGTCCAACAGAAAAATCAGACTGGGTAAGTTAGTGTGATTTTCTGACCAACAACCTCAAATAAATAGAATTATTTGTTACACGTTGCTTCCACATTTTATTCGGACGTCTTAAAAGTTGAAATCTTCCTCTGTGTCAGTCCCTCGGCTGCTGTTTGACGGCTGGTCTTATCAGGACTACTTGAGCGTTCTGGAGAACGAAGATGAGATTGAGGAGCTGGCCAGCGAGCTAGTGGATGTAGCCAAGGTAGAGTTACTGCTACTGAACCATGTACCACGGCAGTCTGCGTGACGTGCGGGAGGGAAATGATAAGAAAAAAGGAAATGCAGGAAATTAGATTATTTTGTTATTTCACAATTTTCATGTTTCAAAACTATGTACTTGTTGGGGTCTGTAAACTAAACACCTTTACTTTACTTTACTTCACGTTACATTTACCTACATCTGGAGCACGACAGAGCTTCCTTTATAATGTTGTTAAATGTCCAAAAGCTCTTGCCCCACCCCGGCATTCACTGTATTGATGCTGATCATCTTTACACACTCTCATGGACAGACGGAGGGGTTTGATGGGTTTACACTGGAGCTGTGGAGCCAGCTGGGAGGAAACAAAAGAAGGTGCTTGTAATGCGTCCTATTGCGTCGCTGCCACATGTTCTTCCTTCAGTTCCAGTTCCCGTAGTAAGCTCCGCTGTGCTCTTGTCAATGCAGCGAGCTGGTCCACTTGATCAAGCATGTCTGTGAGACTCTGAAGGCTAAAAAGTTGGACTGTTTCCTGGTCATCCCACCTGCTGTGACGAGGTGAGTCACCGTCATGTGAATTTTACCCAACACAATCTATTTCATGCATTCACGTGTCCTGTCTGACATTGCTTGTGCGTTACCAACAGCATTGGGCAGCCTGGCATGTTTGGCAGAGAGGAGTTTGAGCAGTTGGCTCCCGTTGTGGATGGGTTCAGCCTAATGACCTACGACTACTCTGCTGCTGGAAGGTGGGTGGGTGCATGGCAGATCCTTGTGTAATATGTAAATGCAAAAGAAAGAAAAAAAAACCCCCACAATATTAAAATTGTATTCATGTCTTTCAAGCCCGGGGCCAAGCGCCCCGCTACCCTGGATTAAAGAATGTGTTCTCCAGCTGGCGCCCAGCAGCCAATGGAGGCAAAAGATTCTGCTTGGGCTGAGCATGTATGGCATGGACTTCTCCAGCAAGAAAGCAGATCCAATCCTGGGTGGGAGGTGCGTGAGTGGTGTGACACACAGAGTCACCATATCTGACTTCCTGATGAATGAAGGGTGCCAAAACAATTGTCATGTTTACATTTTAGCTCTTCTCTCTAGCAGGCGTGTATTGATTTTTGTATTAATTATCTTGCAGGTACATTGAACTTTTGCGGGACCTAAGGCCAAAGCTTCTATGGGATGATTATGCCGCCGAGCATTACCTTAATTACAAGAGGTAATGAATGAATACGGTTTCAACTTTATGTATTATCTATTGGGATGAGATATTGTAAACATCTACTGGTACCAATCGCACCATTTTTTTTCTTCTAGGAATAATGGTGTCAAGTGTAAAATGTACTACCCGACACTTAAGGTAAGAACTCTTTCAACTATGGTTGAAATGCGTATGACTTATCGGTTGAAAACTATAAAAACTTTTTTCATTCATTTTGCAGTCACTCGCCATGAGGATTTCTTTAGCCACCGAACTGGGTGCAGGAATTTCCATGTGGGAATTGGGACAAGGACTGGATTATTTTTATGATCTGCTATAGCGGGCCGTTCTGTGGACTTCCATGGAAGATCGGCCAAAGGCACTTCCAAAACCTTCCGTACAAAACCAAGCATTCGTCATTTTTGCCCTCGATAACTGGAAGCCACTACAGCTGCTGCTGACCTCTGTGTTGGCAGGGTGTCATGGTATTTTTAAACACACACAAACACATGGTAATGGTGGTACTAGTGGGAAATTCAAGGTACATGCATTAAACCAACATTCAGCAAATATGAGGTATTTAACTTCTCTTTATACTGTATATTTTGATTGACAATAATCATTGCAGCACAGGAATCATATCAAGGACGGTACACGCAGGTGTGCCGTTCGCACCCTTGTTCCTACACAACATACATCAACTGCTGTTGGTTTATGACATGTATTTATTGGAGAAACTTGTGTGAATTCCCCTTCACATTTCCAATTCTTGTCTCTCTTTTTGAATATATGTTTGGGCCCCCTCTTTGCACTTGACATACTGATGTCAAATTACTTAATTTTTCAGTAAATAAGACATTCTTTTTTTTTTCTCCCCCAGGCAGTTTTCATTGACGAACATGTTGATACAGCATATTTCAAACACATTTGTAAATTAAAATGGAATGCGTGCATTATTACAGAGCTGTTATGTTGTGGTTTTACTTGCAGTAGAGAGCAGGATTAGATTATTTACAGCGACTGAAGTGGACTGGACATTTTGACCCGTTATCAAGTGTCTGTCTATGACGACGTGCATGGCGTCCTCTTGACTCGCTAGAAAACAAAAAGATATATACAAACAAGATAAATATTCACAGTGGCCAACATTCATGTCCAAATCCTAGAACCGCATCAACATGGGGCAGGACCCTACCTGTATAGGATCCACCACTGTCTTTCACAAAGTCTTCCACTATCAAGGGCAGGTTGGCAAAGTCCTGGCTCCTCACCAGCTCAAACACGGATGGCTTCAAGCAAAAAACCAATACAAGTATATTACAATACTGTACATAGAATAGAATAGAACTTTATTAATCCCGAAGGAAATTCTTGTGCCAGGTTGCATAGCGATACAGTACAAAAGCCACAGATTCATAAAATAACTAACGTATATGCAAATTACAGTTAAATATACAAATATGCGGGCAAGATAAGATATTCCGACGGCGAAAACAATTTGGCATAAATGAAGTGAAATATTATTGGACATGACATTAAGAATTAAGAATATGCCAGTGACTGTTCACAGCAGGGGTCCCCTCAATGATATGCAGATGAGGGCAAGTTGCCTGTAAATGACCAATATGGTATTTTTCCACCACACTCCCTCATTGATTACTCAATAATCACACAATCAATCAATCGTTATACCTTAGGAGTCGGTTACTCTGACCACATAGTGGTTCTTATCAGAGACTGAGTCCTTCGTTACTGGGTACGACTTGATGAACGTCTCCTTTCTTGTTCTAATGGCCCAATTACAAGAAAAGAGCAAAGATCACGCCGTATCCACCCCATAAAAAAACCAAAGTGAAGTCACATCAAGTGGAGTTCAATGGGCCAATATCACCTCAGAGAATTATGACCAAACAGACACCCACCCCTGTTAAACTGTAGCCACTGAAGATCCACGGTTGTCCCTCGGTGGCACAACACAACGCAGATACGCCGTGTCCCACTGCACACACAGGCTCTACATGCAGGGACAAGACAATATTAGCGCTCCGTCTACCCACCTCGACAGCATAAAGACAATTGATTAAGCCGATCGAAATGTGAAATGAGGAACAACGCTCACTCTGCTGAGAGATGAAGTGTGTGAGGATGCGGTGCAGAGAGCCACTGTGCGCCAGATCACTCAGGGCCCCGGGACAGTCGGGTATGAGCAGCGCTTGATACCGGGCCCCTGGAATGAATCATTAGGACGTGACGTTTGAGCGAGGCACAGAGCACAGGGCAAAGGTTCAGAGCCGCGGCGCAGATCCTCACCATCTATAGATTCGAGCTTGGCTGGCGTTGCGTAAGGTTTCACACTGAAGTCCTGCACCCATCTGGCGGTGGCGTCATCCACTCCAGCGAAGTCGATGGGTTTCCCCTGCAATGCAAAACACATGAGCACAACAACGCGTCAACTGGGAAGTTGGGGGCCATTCTGGACACTGACATTGTTGCAGCAAGGCACGGTTCGACCTTGGTAATAAGAACACCACGCAGATAGAAGTACATCAAAAGCATCAACATACAATATAAGAGTCAAGGGTCTCACCCCTGGTGTTGCTGTCTGTAGGTTAAAAACAGAGCTGCAGAGACTGAAGGATTCATGGAACGACTTTGCTGTGACTCCTAAATAAGCACAAAAAAACAATAAGAGACATAATGAGGCAAGACAACGACAAGGTTGCTAAATAAATGAGGAAGTGCTCATTTCCTCCTCCATGACACACACACACACACACATACACACACACACAAAAAGACATCTTTCTTTCTGGGTGTCCTAGTAGTGAGATGTTTCACCTGCCTTGAGGAGCAGCACTCGCCACTATTAAGCACGTAGGTTTGGAAGACATGTCCTGCACGCCTGAGCAACAATAACGGACGATGTGTGTGTGATTGTGTGTTGATTGTAAATGTGGAGGACTTGAAATGTAGCGGCGTCGCGGAAAAACCCGACAGGAAATCCGGTCAGCAGACAATAACATCCGCTACACGGCCGATGACAACCTTCAAAATAAAGGCCCGTGGGGGTAGCGGACCACACAAAACTCATACATACGTAGTCGACGAAGTAGTTTATTTGATTGTATTCCATTATACAGCACAGTCACATATACATTTGAATCTTTCATATATTGTTTTTTTATGGACAAAATAAACACTTTAAGATATAATTTGGCCATCATCTCGAAGCTACAGAACATTTGGAGATACAAAAACAGAAACAAAGGAGGCAAGCAATGGAATATAATGTTGGACAAGGCATCGCTGTCCAGCAGCATTGCTACTGCACGTCAAATGACACAAACATGTCATTTGACGTCGACACCTTCATACAGCAGTATTACAGAATAAAGCAATTTATGCCAATACATAGAAATTCAAGCTTCAATGTTCAAAACAACTCAATAAGGCTCTTTTTTCAGATTTCGATAGAGGCAGCAGGTCAACATCATCCCCAGCAGCTGAAAAAAACACAAACAAATGAAAAACAGGCAAGACATCAGTTGACCAAACCGCACACAAGGGGCAACCGGTGACATTCATTGGATCATTTGAGGGGTTTTTACCTGAAGAAAGGCAATGCCGATTCCCACTCCTCCAAGGATATGCAGCTGACTCAGAACGAACTCCCCCAACCGAACAATACAGCCTCCCTGAGGGACAACACGGGGTTACCAAAAATAACAACTCACTGTAATAATCCCATAATAATCATTTGGGTCGGGTCAGGGATGTGTGGGAAACAGACCTCTAGTTTGAAGATGTTGGACGGGTGGTCTCTGCGGCCACAGTTCTCCATGGGAGTTTTGCAGCAGCTGTCCGGCACCAGCCTGTCATTGCCCGAAGCCAGGATCCAAACACTGTTAGCCCAGTCCTGGGAGCTGTTGCTGCCACAGCACTTGAACTGAGACAGAGCAGCACAGAGCGTATAACATGAGACAGAGAGATGAGGCACCTGGGACTCATAGAATTTTGTTTTTCCACTCCCTCCTAGGCGCGTACTCAGCCAGTTTCTCGGTGTGGTTTGCACATGTTTTGGAGATGATCACTTCTAACACCTCTGCTATCCCAACACAAAGAAGTGGAATGTGCAATTTGGTTCCTATTCGCATTCAGCATTATATTGACTCCTGATTGACATGTGTTCACGCCACACAGAAAGGCCCCAGTCTGGTTTGAAGCAAATTGTCATTAAAAGTTGAATTTCAAACTTTCTTTTGGACCAAAGTACCTGTGCTGAAGCATTACCTGTCGTCTACACAGAAGGACAATACAAAACCTGTTCAATGGGGAGGGTTGCATTCGTTGTAAATAATGCAGGAACTAAGGGATGGTAGATATGTTTTTTGGTGAACTGACCATTGCACTAATCCCTTCACACAAGTTCCAAATGGAAAACGTGTGGTTTACCATCAATAACAATAATACTAATCATAAAAAGGATGATTTATTACAGGAGAAGGATGGTTAATCCAGCCGTCGCCTGCCCGTAAACATAGGATCTGTGGCTATACATAGTGATCGTGGCACAGCACTCCTCCCACCACACCAGATACCTCCTGCTGGAGCTTGTCCACGGCCTGGGTGATGCTCTCCTCCCCGGGCTGCCGGTACTTATGCTGCATGGTCCACCTCAGGTTCTGCCTGAGCTCATGGTCCAGCTGTGATTATAGGGGGGTGAGATATAGGGGTGGTGGGTGGGAGGGGGGTGGGTTGGTGGGTCAGCAACAAGAATTGTCACCTGCACTAGCCGGTGTTTCTTTTAGACGCCCTCCTGCTGTTCGTAAATATAGCACATGGTCAGGTTACTTTCCACAGCCGTAACATTCCACCATATCGGCTAAGAATATACGGAAATATGGCGACAAAGGGTCACGGGACCTGTCTGACCTTAAGATTCCTGAGCTGTGTACAAAACCGTAATATTGTTTCAGTCGGGTGGGAGTGAAGGGGAGGGAGAGAAAATACGATCCTAGCAAATATGATGAATGGATGAACACAGAGCACAGACGGGTGGCAAGGTGAGATTACCTCAGAGCAGAGAGGAAAACACTGGAGCGAGAAAGGGAGGAAGAAACAGAGACGTGAAAACAACGGACCACAGTACACAAACGAAGAACATGTGATAGGAAATAAAACGTATCATCTCGTTATATACATATTAGGAAGAGGTAACAGAGGGGGTTAGATCATATGAAACAACTATGGAATACAAAGACACACACAAGTGAAAGCGTGAAAATGTGAGTGTTAGTTGTTACAGTTAGACGATGATAATGCATTGTAGTCAAACCACTATATTGCTGCATGGCCATATCTAAAATGGGACTAATATCTACCACCACAACCAAGTTGAATCTCCAAACTTTATTTATACTAAGTTGAAAAGCACCTGTTGGTAGTTCATGTAGGCCATCACACCAGCGATGATTTCCAGCAGGAAAATGCACAATAACAGGATGAAATACTATGGCAGGGAGAGAGAGAGATCATATTAGAATAACAGACGGGACCAAGGGGGCACGTGAATAACAGATCATAGTTGGAATTGAACACCATCGTAGTAGCACTGTTTCATCAATCAGTATGACTTCATCAGTCATTAAAAAGACAGAAAATATGAATGCTTTAAGGCCGTCATATCTTATGTCATACATGTTTATCTATACCACATGCTTTGTGCTTAATTTCTCTCGCCATGATATTAAGACCAGGCCGGCCACAGGCGACGCCTCCCATACCGCTAGCATGAGTCAACGTCTAAATCTAAACTCTTAAAGACACACTCTGGACTGCACGTCTGTTGTATCTGACACAGTCATGTATTTCGGACCCCAGGAGCTGCACACACACACACACACACACACACACACACGACACACACACACACACACACAGACACACACACACACACACACACACACACACACACACACACACACACACACACACACACACACACACACACCACACACGCACACGCAGACCAGGGTGCCAGGCTCAGGTTGCAAGATCAACAAGGATTAAAACAAAAAACAAAAAAAGGTCATCCAGAATGAACCAGGGAGGATGAACAAGATTATGTGTACAGTATATGAAACAAAAGTGTGTCGGTGATAAGAAAATGAGTTCACTCCAAACATGGATTCAGTCTTCAGCCGCAAATGTGTCTCGGTAACAGTGATCAGTGATTTTTGGATGATAGGCCGGCGACTGCAATCTCTCCTCTACATTTTAAAACGTAGCCATTTAACAGAGGCTTTTATCCAAAGCGACGCACAGCTAATTGAGAGATAGGTCATGGACGAGGTAAGGGGTTAGCCATTGCTCAACATAAATGGTAAAGCGCTTTACAGTTGCATGACATTCACAGACGGCGGTGTCAACCATGCAAGGTAACAACCAACACCCAGACAATCACTCTTACCTCCTTAGCTACTGCCGCCCCGTTTCCTATATGTAGGTCGTGAACATTGGAAATTGAACCATATCGTTTTTTTCTCGCCCTGAATTCCCCAAAGTGCTATCTTAAACCATATCTTAATTGTAACAGAAGGTGGTTTGTATAATTAAGATGTTGTATTAGGTGTTCAGGATTGTAATGATGCGAATGACACTCTGTTACCACAACGAGAAGATTCCTCATCTCCCTCAGTGTAGCACAACACCCGATCACGCCCGTCACCACGACGATGGCCCCCGTGGCGATGAGAATGTACGCTGAGGTGGAGTAGAAGGTGGAGTTGAGTAAGCTGATGTAGTCGCTCTTGTCCACCACGGTCCATACGCCAACCGCCAACACGACCCCACCTGCCAGCTGAGGACACACACACACACACACACCCAGGCACACGTACACGCACACACACACGCATGTCAATACGCACACGCACACACAGACATTTGGTTGTGCTACCCGCTCAATTCAAACCAGATGTTGCTATAAAGAATGTTGCACATCACTAAAAAGAGGTTTCTTGAAACCCCAGAGTTTCTCAGGGATACATAAACACTGGGTGTGTCTTCAGTTGAATCACTGGAAAATAAGGACTTTTTTTTCTACATATAACAACTATACATAACATAATGACACACATACACAGATGGACAGGTACGTCGGTGACATGGGAAAGTAGAGCCGTTGAAGTTGGAAGTGTGTTCACTGCTTATGGAATGGCTTTATTCAGAGAGAGCTGTCAGTGGAGCGGCGTGAGAAAACACCAAAATGAAAAAGTGCAAGAGCTCACACTGGATAAACTCACCCAGAACAGAAAGTTAAACAGAAACAGGAGATATTTCAGACATATCGTCCCACACGTGTTGGGTTGCTCTCGGCGTATCACCATCTCTGCAAAGAGAGACAGACACACACGCACACGCACACACACACACACACACACACACACACACACACACACACACACACAAAAGCATTTTCACTGAGGCTATGGCATGGCAACATGGCAGAGGACAACATGAGGCCAGAGTATGCAGCCCTAGAAACCAAGCGCCAGTAGCAGCATAAACTAACCCAGATGGAATGGCCAGTGATCCTGCAGCGTGTGCCATATCTCCTAACACTGCTGCAGTCGAGACTGTGTGACATGACATGACCTCCCAGGCATGTTATGAAGATTATACCACCAAGAAGAAATCATTATTATTTAGAAGTATGAATAATGTAGTACACTCATATTAGGTGATTTACACTTAAAAATGTACACCAGTCTCTAAGCAGTTGTATGGTTGTTTGTATGTGTTGTGAGCATGTATGAAAAGTTCTCCAGTCCAAAGCCAACCCACACACACACACACACACACTGGCAATCCAGACCAATCAGGAGAGCCCTCTAATGAAATAAAATACATTGTGGGGGTAGAATACTTCTCGGATGTCTAAGAGGAGACAGTTATAAATGTCTTCTATCCCAGTAACACAACCTGTTCTTCATACACCCTCGCTCTACTATAACTACATGGGAGATCATGAATGGTCTATCAGTTTAATATGTTAAAAGGTTTTTGGGTTTTTTCATATAATCTCTCCATTTCCTTTTTGGGTACAAAACCCTCTTTGAAAAGACACCATGAGATGAGACATGAGATAATGTGGTGTTACTCTGAATGTGAAAGTGACAATCAAGGCCATTGTTTTAAGATTACATTACATTGACAAATCAAGTATAGAAATCAAGTCTTAAATCAAGTTAACTATTTAATAAAATCCCAATCTCCAAAACCCCAAAAGTCTCCAAAAGTCTTGTGCTTTATATTTTAAACTGGGCCACACCCATGCTTCAAGCAAAGCATTTCCCTCTTGTTTTGGGTCCAGAACTAACAGCCAGTTATTTTTAGTTATAATTATGTCAGTGGAAAAAAGACATCATTTCCCTTTTCAACCCCCCAGTGTGTCAGAGACTCTTACCTACTTTCCAACGCAAAAGGAGCCTAAAAGAATGAAGTTGTTGTGAGACAAAGTCTTCAAATTCCCTGGTAATCCAAAAACACGAAAGTGAACTGTGGAGATGACTTAACAGTGAAAGTTTCTGGTTGGAGCTGTGGCTTAAGCCAGCAGGGTAGGAGCGTCTGTGTCGCTACCAGTGGGAGTAGGGCATACTGGTCTGGCTGTGGCCATACCACAAGACCTGGGGAGAGCAGGACTGCCCCCAGCTGGTGACATTGGTGCATGCATGGGTTGTGGATTGTGCACAGAGACATACAGTACATTTATGACATGCATAGCAATCTGCTGCATTTTAATAATCAAGACAATGGGTTCTTGTAGAAAAGCTATATTTTAGATACAGGTAACAGTCAGTCAGTCAAAGCAATATAATTATTATAAAGCAATATAACTCATTATGCATACATATGTACATAAACGCTTGTATATACATAATCGCTCATAAAATATAATATTCATTTGTTTCAGTCCTTCCAGTAGCAATCCTATGCTCTCCCATGGCGGTGTCGTTATGTCCATTAACAGCAGCTTCTTTTCGCCGTCTCTTCCATCAGTGTCAGTGTGTCATTGCATTGGCGGTCTTCCTGAGCCACTAGCATCCTATGGCCAGAGGAATGAAGTTTAGGGTCTATCCATCATCTTAACTGTTAAGTGCTTTCTTCACAGTACAGTTTCACGATCACTCTATAACTTCGTGTCATCACTGCTGTTTTTCCCTCCAAAAGGCAAACAAAAGTCTGCCTGAGTGACTTCCATAGTAGACAGTTATTGCTAGTTCAGTTGGGCATTAACTAATGATTTATTGCCTCTCTACGTATACATCCATCATGCAAAATAAATAAATACATAAATAAAACACATGAATAGCATACCGTGCCAACGCAGACATCAGCGTGTCTACGTTATATCCACTCTTGGCACTGCACTCATAAAACTCAGCCTGGTGATGCTGCACAGATCATCACAGATCATTTAGTAATCTGCCTCAATAGTAAACAACAACAACAACAACAGCAGCAGCAACAACATTGCATCAAAACGAGTCTTCTCACCTCTGCAAGTTTCTGGCCTTCCTCCTTAGTCACTGCCCTGCTGGCATCGTCCACCACGTCCTCCTTGTTGCCCAGCAACATCAGCACCGCCCCCTCACATCTCCTCTCCTGCAAGACACTGAGAATGTCAGAACAAACTCTCAACGTGTGAGTTACGGCGGAGTCAATGGACAAGTGACAGACCCTCATCCTGTTGCCATGTGTTGTGGCGAAACAGTACAGTCTCTTGATATGACTGAAGTATTGAAATACGACTTCCACTGTAGATTGTTGTTGTCAACAGCAACCTGTACTCACGCGTACACAGTCCATCCACTCTCGGACCGCCATGAAGGATTTGCTGTCGGTGATGTCATACATGCTGAGGATCCCGTCAGCCTTCCGGTAATACTGCTGCGTGATGCTGCGGTACCTGGGAGATACAGTCATAGGATGGGTCGGCCTAATACCTGAAAGACATGGGATAGGTAGGCCTAATTCCTGAAAGACACAGGCTATGATACCTGAAGCTCATATGATGGGTAGGCCTCATACTTGAAAGACACAGGCTATGATACCTGAAGGTAGGCCTAATACCTGAAACACATAGGATAGGTAGGCCTAATACCTGAAAGACACAGGCTATGAAACTCATAGGACGGGTAGGCCTAATACCTGAAAGATAGACTATGATACCTGAAACTCATACGATGGGTAGACCTAATACCTGAAAGATAGACTAATAGTCTATGGGTAGGCCTAATACCTGAAAGACACAAGCTATGATACCTGAAGGTAGGTCTAACACCTGAAACACATAGGATGGGTAGGCCTAAATACCTGAAATACATGGTAGTCCTACCTCTCCTGTCCTGCTGTGTCCCAGAGTTGCAGGACCACGTTGACAGAGCCCAGAATGATGCTCTTCATCTGGTAATCTATGCCTGGAACAGAGCGCCATTGCATGATACAGGAAGAGGTGTCGGCGGGAAAATGCATGGATAGAATCCCCATGGAAGACGGTGCCGTCACAGACGCAGGCCGCTTACCAACAGTGGAGGCCAGTGAGTTGGAGAAGTGTCCCGTGCAGTAATGGCGGATAAGGGAGGTCTTCCCCACTCCAGAGCTTCCCAGAAACACAACCTTGAACATGCGCTGAGTCCTAACGACTTGTTTCTGGAAGTCAGTCACAATTTATTTTTTACGACAACAAGGATGTTCAGTCATGTTTTTTTTTCTTTGTCTGATTACAAAACACACACATGGGTGTATGTGGTGGATCAAATATGTCCCCTACCTGGACGTGGGCCTGTACGTCATGTTCACACTCCTCAGCACTAGATGAATCACAGCTCTTGGGGAGGTTTGATATTTCCTCTCTGTTCCGCTCCAGGATAGTGGAGGAGCTCAGCTGTCTTTCAAATTGATTGGACAGACATTTAATCTATTATAGGCAAGACAGGCTGTATCGGCTGGTATAACTACGAGCTGGTAAATCTGTATACTTTGTCACAGGGTACACACCATAGACTGTAAAATATGGTACACACACCTTTTTATTGGCTTTTCTGGAAGTATATAGTTGCCTAGTACAGAGCCTTGCTTCAGCAAAACCTTCGTGTTAGGATTCTGAAAAACGTTGAAAGGTTTTTGAGGAATTAGGCAGAGCAAATGTTTAACATGAAATAAATATATTTAAGTTGGTATTTCTTTAATGTAATTTGTTGTTTGCCTGCGTGTTATTCTGTTTCAATCTTGTTAGAATGTTAGCAAACCTGTAATGAAGCAAGAATTCCAAATGCATTACAAGCTTAATTTATTATGCTGCAGATACTCATTAAATGATTCATGATTGCATAACATTTGATGAAGAAGATAGAAAACTAAATGAAATGAAATCGTTTTTCCTTAAACAGTTTGTACAATTGTAGGTATTTTAACAGTGAGCTCTTTGAGTAACAACACACTTTCGAAACAAAATCTTGAATACACATCTCTGGTGTATATTTGATCCATGCAAGAGCATGACAACCAACAATGAAATTAACCATCCTCCTTATTCTCAGTCGTAATAAATAAAACAAAATAAATTTCGTTCAGCAGCATAACGATGTGGGTATTGGTAGATAAACAACAATAACGATTTACATGACATACCAGAAACAGTTGACACAAGACAGGAAAACTGGCTTAACTGTTGACGATTAAATAAATTAGATCACAACATTCAAAAAAACAAAAGATTATCACCTGTCATAAATAAGGAGGGATTTCCCGTCTATATGAGGATACTTCGATGTTTAATGGCAGTGACACTGACAATACTGTTTTGGTTGATTGGAAAAGACAGAGCATCTATGACTAACCCTCTTCTGGGCCTTGCGGGCGTCCGTCTCGTCTCGCAACCTTTTGTTCATGTCCCTGCGAGGCAACAGAACGGTCAAAACCAGGGTCTTTGAAATCAGGGCTTTTTCATTCCTCGGTTAAGTAATATCATACAGTGTGCGCCATCTACAGTATATTTGCTGTACAACCTTACCTCAGGATTTCAAGTTGTCTTAACAGGCTTTCCTTCTCTTTTTGGATGTTTCTAGACACCTTCATCACATTCCTAAAACAAAAAGGAGGTACACATTATCACTGAATCACACCGATTTCTTTGATGGAATAGCAGTGTACATTATCGTGATGATGATCACACTCTCTCAGTCCGTCTGGAGAGTAAAATCCTTACCGTTCGTTGGCCTGACGCTCCTCAGCCGCTGTGAAGTGAATGAGGTTGAGCTGGCCTTTTGCACTCTGCAGCTCCTCCTGCGTGGTTTCCAGCTGCTCCCGTAGCTGAACGTTGAGGCTGTGCAACTGTTGCTTCTGCTCCTTGATGTCCGCCTGCTCACTGCTCAGCGCGCGGACACTGCTCTCCAACTTGGGGGGGGAAAAGAAAGGGGGCCAGATTGCCTTCACTAAACCACAGGGTTTGCCACACTTCCTCATGCCTCAAAAAAACCCAAAAAAAATGTGTCATGTGTCTAATGCTATAAAAAAATAATCCTAAAAACTTAACACTATTGCATTTGATATGTTACATATAATACAATTGATTAATACAAGCCTTGGTTATATAGGTATATATATTAAACTAAAAGGTAGCACTGAGTTGCTACTTATGACGTATGACTAGCACCCTCTTGTGGCTGTCAGGAGGACTGTTTGTACACCTACCTCCCTCTGCTTGGCCAGACTGCTCTCTAGCTCTTGGTCCCGCATGCTCAGATCCTCCTCCAGCTGTTGCCCTCTGTCCCACTGTTTAATACTGTCCTGGGTAAGGTAGTGGCATCATCAGCTGGCGTGTCCCGGATAACTCGTATCCATACGATGGTGTGACCAATCGACAAAATTAAAAATCTACCTGATTCTGACTCTGTTGCTTGTTCTTCTCCTCCTTCAACTGATTTTCCATTTCTTCATATATGGATTCAACAATGCGATTGTGTTCGCTCTCTCGCCTAAAGAAAAAAAACAAAAAACAGATCTACGGTGATGAAATCCGTTGGGAATATCCATACATACACACACACAGATGGGCCCTGAACCACAGACTGTAGATGAAAGTATAGATCCAGGACTGGTGGTAACCTGAGCAGGGCTTGTTCCAGACTGTCTCTCTCCTTGGAGGTGTCTTGCAGGTGAGCCACGGTGTGGCCCAGGACATCTTCCAGGACAGCAAGTAGCTGCGGTCTCTCCCTCTGAAGTTCAGACCATAAGGAAGACACCTCCCACCGACTGCCACACAACACAAATCATCACATCAGACACAGTAATAGGATGGATTGTGTGAGACTTTGCATTGCAAGCATACAAACTGCAGTTCACTTTCCTACACATTATGTTAGTCTGCCCCATCAACATTTTTCTCCATTGAATTTGATACTAGATTTTTGAAAAATAAAGTTGCATATCAAACTACAACGTCACAATATGACAAAAGACTACAGTTTTTCCATCCATCTTTTGCTGATTAATGTGAACACATGCTCAGAGTGGATCATCAGAATTAGAATCTGATTTATTGCCTTAGTTTTTACAAACAAGGAATGTGCTTTTGTGAAATTGGTGCATAACATCGAACATTAAACAGAAAGTAATAATATTGAAATTCTAAAACATAGACATTAAAAATAACCAATTAAAAAGTGCAGGTGAGTTAAGACATTGGTTGGGTTAGACAATGATGCCGCAAATAATTTTGAGTGCGAAGTCTTACTCTTTGAACAGTCTGTCTGCTCCCAACTCCATCAGCATGTTTACAAATGGGACTGTGCTGGTGTCCTGTTGCCAGTCTACCGGATCTGGCTGGACCTGCCCCTCATCCAGGCTTGGATCCAAGTTATCGTCTCGCGCCATTAATCCTCCTAACAGGATAAGACAACAGCTTTAGTATTTTGTGGGACACATTTCAACCAACAGAATACAGTGAACAGGGTGAATGCGTCTTGCTCAGGTAGGATGTGGACTTCATCATAACCTTAGCCACTTGACTATCCTCCTTCCCCCGTCTGCGTGAATAGCTTACTCCCATCCTGGATCAAGACCGTCCTAAACTCACCAAGGCCCATGTTAAACTCCACGTGAGTGAGGAACCCGTTGTTCTGTCTGTCGAGGCTGTCAAACACGTCCTCCAGTTGTTCCAGGGACAGAGGCAACTCTCCCTCCAGTCTCTAGACACAAACACAAGGAACAACAACAGCATTTCCCGTCAACAACCATTTAAAAGGGGTCCCAGTATCCCACGAGGTGTGACATAAGCCGTTTCAAAATTGTCATGGGACTAAACATTTTCATTGTGGGAGTGTTTGTATGCTGACGAGATCAGTTCACCAGGCCGGACAGTCCACTGGCCAAGATAAGAGATAAGACAAGATCGAACTTTATTCATCCTGAAGTAAATTCTTGTGCCAGAGGTTGCTCAAAAAGCTTGGCTGGTAGGCTGGTAGTGATCCAATCGGCATCAGGTCGGCATACATCGAGGTGGGCGCTCCCACTTGTGACGTCACTCTGTCCTCAATGACAATTTTAGTCACATGAATTTTGAAACCGCTTATATATGTATTTGTGTTCCACCCACGTTTCACCTGCATGTCTCTCTTTGTGATGAATCCTTTGCCCTCTTTATCACAAAGCACAAACAGCTCTCTGGCTTGTCCATGGTCTGCGGCTCCTGCTGCTGCTGAAGCATGGCTTCTCTGGCGCTGGGCGAAGATAGTCTTTGACCCGGGCTGGACCTGGGGCTGCCGGCCGAGAGGCCCCTGGACCTGGGGCTCCAGGAGGAGGCCTCCCCGCTGCCCTGCCCCACCAACACTTCTCCGTCGTCGAGCCACATGGACATCGCTGTCGAAAAGCGACGGCTTAGGGGCTCACAGATGGTGTTCGGTTCGTCTTAAAAGAGAGAATAATAAGAATAATAAACCCTGTGTTGGTCTATGGCGTGTGCTCAGGAAGAAGTTAAGCGTGAGGAGCAAAAAACAAACAAGGAACACGTCTCCTGGTCTCGTGTCATCCCATGTGTTTGCTATACACACACACGCTGCAATTCTTGTGGAGTTTGTTTTCCTTACCCACTCCCTTTACGCCTATGGTTTTACTGTCAGTCATTCTAGGGGCAAAACAACAGAGGCTTCCTTGTCATTCATACCAAGAGTCAGGTGATGTCCTTTATCGTTTAAGTGAGCGTCTCGTTAATACAAGTTATTGATTACACAAAAAGCAAAAACAATGTTTGCTTGTGTGACAGTGTTTAAAGGGAAAATCAACCATTCCCTACACTGGATTGACACAAGACCAATGAAAAGATGTTTGTTTTCCATGTTTGCCAAACGCGGAAACTTACGTGCCAAAACGTAAGTTTACGTTTTGGCATAGGCTTGCAGTGCGGCTGGCGGCTATGTATCCTCCCTTGTCAAACACGAGAGAGAGAGGGAGAGAGAGGGAGAGACAGAGGGAGAGCCAAAAGCTGCTGTGAGTGTATGCACTATCTGCAGCTGCTGGAGACAGCTGGTACCTGTGTTAAGAGACCCTGAACTTATACACAGCAAATGATACCTTGGGCCACCTATTGATACTGGCAATAAAGTGTATGATGACCTTTATTTTTACGCTTTTTAACTTTAGGTTGTCCTTAACTCAAGTCCTACCACCAGTAGGTCTACCCCAGGTTGTGTATGGACGACCAGAAACAATTTGCCTAGCTGACAAATGTTATACAAATGTGTTGGGCACTACCTCACTTCCAACCCGGATGTGAGTGGTAAATAAATAAAATAGCAACAGGATTCGGTCCTATGAGGTGACTGCCAAGGCATTCTTGGAAAGGGGGAGGGGGGGAGGGGGGGTGAGAGTACAATGATGGAAACGAGATGCAAATAAATCATTTTCAATCTTGACTCATTTATTAGTTCCATGACAGCATAGGTTGCCAGGGGGATTTAGCTTGGAAAATCACAGAGCAATTAAGAAGTGTGTGATTTATTCTTATTATAAATGTATTATTTTATGCATTTTATTATTTTATGTAAAAAGTGTATGTTATCCCTCTATGGAAAATTAGCCTAGGAGGAATATGTCCAGTGGCTGGACCTGAACCTCAAAACGTTTACAAAACAGCTCAAGTCAAGGGAGGAGTAAATCCAGATAAGAACTATGTAAACATTTGCACTTTTCAAACAAAAAAATTCCGTGCGTGGAAAGCGGCACTGTATCTTCACCAATACACATACATCCCGACCTAAAAAGATATGAGGTGCCTTATATTATATTATATATTATATTATATATTTATGCCCGACATAAGTACATAATATTGCCGTGAGATCCTGGCCATTGCGATCCGGTGTAGTGAGGGAATGAGCGCACTGATAAGGAACCACAGTGGAACCACAGTGAGCCAGACAAACATTACACCGTCACTAAACGAAAGCACCTGATCTTTTGGGGATTGGTTCAAATAAAAAACTAACAAGTTGTTAACAGGTTAGAATGGTTTGGAACAAGAGTTTCCCAGCTGCTGTTGCTCAAGAGATTGTTGTACACGTTTCTATTACGGAAGAGTCAAAAGTAACCCAAAAAAAGTTCCACCTACATTCACAACATATCAATTATTAAAATGTATGTAACGCCGCATTAAACAATACACGCAATTAGTCGACCTATAGTTGAGGGGAGTTATACTAATATAATAATTAAATAAAATAAGAATAATAATAAGAGACAAATGGACTACATTACGATATATGACAAGCGTTGGGTACTCACCTACGCCGTGCAGGTGTGTCAGGTGTGTGCGCTACCTTGAACGTTTGACTTTATTTAACACGTGCTGCTGCTGTGTGTGTGTTGGGTTTCACTTACCGTAAAGCTTAGTGTAGCGCACCCTATAGAATCATGCCGAACTCATCGGCTGCGCAAATATTACCGACTGTACGGTAAGAAGCGGCCGTTGCCATAGAAAACCCGGAAATGCTCAAGTTAGCGGTGCGTCGATGTTGGCTCTCGTGTGATCTCATCTGATGCACTTTATCTACATACTCGTTGTGGTTATTTGCAGGCTCTCCGGCTTTGATGTTTGTAACAAATCAGATTCTACAAGAGAAATCTTGAGAAATCTGTGTCCGACACACCACAGCAGGAACGCAACAAAGGACCAAGATGAGGTTTCTGGCCAGCATGAAGATACAATTGTAAGAATTTGAAAGAATGACCGTCAAGTCGAGTCGGTTAGTAACGATCCCAACGTGTTCTTCGCGGGAATAAAGTGAGCAGAGGGCGCGATATCGACCAGGGACACGTGTTGGTGGAGCCATGCAGGCACACGATGGCCTGGGATGGGACTCCTCAGTCCTTACCTAAATGAAGAAAAACTGTCTAAAAGCACCAATCCATCCTTTGGCGACACACGTGGTTGTGTTGTTGGACGCAGCATCACATCAAATATCAATTATATCCCTTTTATTGGCAAGTCTCGTCAACATAGCGTGAGGCATTACAGTGAGGCGTGACGGGACCACCATGCTTCAGACCAGCAGCTATTCCCTGGTGCTGCTGATCCAGCTGAGCCTGCTGGCCTATGACCTCTTCGTCAACTCCTTCAGTGAACTCCTTCGGGGAGCGCCTGTCGTCCAGCTGGTGCTCTTCATGTAAGTCACTGTCTGATTGTACCCATTCGTCCTCCATAGCAGCACAATAGCCAGATTGCAATGTATGCTTGAAGTTAATGAATTGATCACGTGTTTCCAGCATCCAGGACGTGGCCATCCTGTTCGACGTGATCATCGTCCTGCTGATGCTGTTCAACACCCACGTGTTCCAGGTGGGCCTGCTCTCGCTGCTCCTCGCCCGCTTCAGAGCGCTGCTGGGGGTCTCCGCCCTCTACCTGACGCTCAGCATCGGCCTCCACTGCTGGCTCATGGTACTACCGCTCAGTTATTTGCTTTGATTTGTCTTTAATTTAATTTGATTAATTCGATGTGTCATTTTAGGCTGAGAGTCAGATGGCTTCGTGAAAATGAATGAATAATTAACATGTAAAATGATAACGCCTTTGCAATTAAGGCTGAACAATTAATGAAATATATTATTGAAGTCACTATGTGGCCATTGGCCAAGTGCAATAAGGGTAAAATGTGTAAATGTATGACACCATTATAAATTAAGACATGTTTATTTGGTCCAGACCACAACACATTTTTCTTTAATGGAAAATGAAAATTGTGACACAAAGGTGTTAATTTGACAGTGAATCATATTACAATATCTGTCAACACAATGACAAGATTTCTCAGATCCCTCAGCCCTACTTGCGATACACATGCTATTCCACCTCTATAGCTGTACAGTGTATGATCGGATGCATCAGATGTTCAATTAAGTTGATTTAAAGCGAGCTTCATAACCCGATGAGCGTTCTCCTCACAGACCCTTCGATGGATCGAGTCGAACCGCTTTGTGTGGACCAACGGCCTTCAAGCGCTGTTTGTTTTCCAGAGGACGGGTAAGCGGTTTCATTACGGCTCTAGCTGTACAGTACCTACATGGCCCGGTGTGTTGCCGCCATGGTCTCACCGACGGTGTACACGTGTGCTTCTCAGCGGCCGTGTTGTATTACTACCTCTACAAGCGCACGGCCGAGTTCCTGGGCGACCCGCGGCTCTACGAGGACTCGCCGTGGCTGCGGGACGCCTTCGCTAAAGCCCGCCAGTGACGACACACACGGAGGAAGCATTCCGCTGCGCTATATCTGCCTTGAGACATGACCGCTTATTACTGTCAATGTTTAGAAATGCCGATTTTTCGTTTCATATTTTTATATTTTCATAGTTGTGTTGTACTCAAATAAACTTTTTTTTTTTATTTGAGCAATTCTAATGTCTTTAAAATTCAGGAGCCACATTTTGACATTGCTGACCACACCATCTTGGTTTGCGGTTTGCAATATTCAGCACATTATGATTTTGACTATAATATAACAATTCACTACACTAGTAGGCTACACATTACATTTGAAACTATAAGTAGGCTGAATCATTGAAGAAAGACATGACACAAAGTTGTAGAAATTCCTTTTTACTGATTAAATGAGAAACCAGTCCCCTTGATCCCACAATCATGAATGCAGTCCGATCTAAATCCAAAATCCATTTCCCGTTCAGTGTGATGTCGTCTATTCCACCGGAATGTTGTTGCCGTCTTGAATACACATAACTAAACAAACACGAATCAAGACAATCATGTCAGTTGACCATCATCACAATATAAAAACCATAACCGACAGGGAATGAACAGGTGTAGGATTCTGAGGAGACATACCTTCATACATAGATGCCAACCCAGAGCAACAGGAAAAGTACACCGAATCCCATAAATAGCGAAGCCACTAGGGAGATCAGTAGCTCTTTGTAGACATCTCTGGTGTACTTTGTGGATGTCACCTCATATCTGAAGAGGGGCTAAGGGAGTGCATTCACTCACTGCTGAACCACGCTGGCCTAGAGGCCCAAAACAAGATGCTCAGCTCTTACATCCACAGAAAACTGAAAAATGGTACCCACTTTTAATCCAACAAGCAAATGTTTTTTTATGACAAACTTACATACAATACATCCACATGTATGCAAATGCCTTCCTATACACATATTCACTTTGCCTTTCCATGGAGTAGAAATGTAAAAACAAACATCGGCATAAATGACTTCAACTAAGGCTGGGCGATATGGAAAAATTTATTAGCACGATAATTATGGGGAATTTCACACGATAACGATAAATATAACTTATGAATTAAAAATACCATAAAACAGTCTCACTGAGGGTCAATACTTTGGAGTATATGGAAATGTAAAGTATGGTATCAGACTAAAACAAATTTTCCTTTCTGATGTTTCAAACCTCATACTTGGCATGTTCTCATCGTACTTAATTAAGACTCTAGAACTGGGTATCACGATAAGTTGTCATTTCATGACAATATAATACCATTCAAAGAAGATAAATGATTGTATTGAATTATTGCCCAGCTCTAACTTCAACCAACTCTTATTAACACTTATTATGCTCACATTAAATATGTGCTACACACGGTATAATCTCTCCACACACTGTTCTGCAAGTGCCCAGAGGGCGGGCGAATGACCGGTGTCTCTACATTTGAAAGGATACACAAAGAACCATGCGGTGAAGAACATCCCAATGGCCAACAGCACCACGGTGAGGTGAGGGAACACCGCCGGATTCACCGGGCTGGTGTATCTGGTCATAGCCTCCAACTCCTGAAAAGGAAGGGGGCAGGTGAATCAGGGGAAGGAACAATCATTATACAGACGTTTGGGATCCAGGGATGACTATTGACCTGCGCCTTTATCAGTGTAGCTATGGTAGACGGCTTGTAGAACTTGAATCTACCAAACTCTTGAGTAGAGTGTTTACACATACAGGATGTGCAGTGAAATGAGAAAGTACCGATGCCCAGCGGAATGTGCATCAGAACAATACAAATTTAACAATACAAAGTTTAAATTCACCCCTTACTGAACCTACTAGCATTAAATAGCTACTAGTATTGTTTGACCAAACATGTTCCCCCAAAATACTAAACCACATCTGACCTTGCCTGATTTAGAAAGGGGCCAGAGGTAAGAAGTACCATATTAAGTAAAATATCAAACATAAAATGTAATGTGGACCACCACACTGAACTATTAGGGATTAGCCTAACGTGTGCATAACCTGAAAATGTCTCTTAAGTCACACAATGCAGTACTAGTAGGCCTATGCCATGGTTAACCATAGTAGACTGGGTATTCATAATAGACCACTGTGAAAGACTACAGGAAAACAGAGTAATGGAAGTAATACATTGGATAAAATTGGGACGATATCGACGATGACGCTCGTAGTAATAGTAGGCTGCAAGTAGTAGTAGCCTAACGCTCCTACTAGCGATCCACTTAAATCAACGGATCCCGAAGTAATACATATATAGGTAATACATATTATAGGCCGAGAGCAACCAAACGCCCTGACTGAATGCAGTCATTGTGGTCCTTTAATTTTGCTTTGCTATTGCTTGATATGCGGGTGAAGGGGACGTCCACTCGCCTCCATGTTTCATACAATTAACCATTTCTCAAGATTTTGGTCTAATGAAGACGTTTCAATTAACGCGAGCATTAATCGATGACTGCACGAATTACATTTCTGTCAAACCTAATTTACGCGTCTTTTATGATGTTACTACTGTACCATTTTGTAACGCAGAGATGCTCCTTTCACGGCTGACCAAGAGGAAAAGGCCACGTACAGACTACAGCTTCCGGGTTTGGTTGTGACGTTTATGTGAATTCAAAGCGCGTACTGCCACCTAGTGGCGAGAAGAAGGAGGGCCACGATTTTATTATGATGAACCCAGTAGTCTGCTCCAGGGGCGGCACCAGGGATTTTGGGCCCCGTGAAAAGAAACCCCCCCATGGCCGAGTGGGAAAAAGTAAAGTTAACATAATTTAGACCATCATTATATATATGGACCCATATAATACTGTGATACTTTTACTATGTGGTTAAATTAGGTTTGCTTGGAGTATCATACTTAAGAGTATCTTCATGTTTGTTTAAGTATTTATTGTGTAAGAGGGTGACAGGGGCCCTCCAGTATATTTTGTTTTATTCTTTTTGATACAAATAGGTCTATCAACCAATGTATTTTGCCAATTTTACTGTAGTTGTGTCACTAATTACTTAGAAAATAAATCCAAATAAAAACTAACTTTTAATTTCAGGCTTTTAGCGGGGGCCCCCTCCACTTTGGGCCCTGGGTAGTCAGTCCCACTTTTCCCCCAGTCTGACGCCCCTGGTCTGCTCTGTACCTTTTATAAAATTTTTATTGAAAGCATGCGTTCGTGTTATTACAGCATGTTTATGACAAAACACATATAAGGGTCATGTGGGCTAACAACAACAACAACACCAACATCAACAACAACAACAACAACAGCAACAACAAAATCAATAACAAAACAGTTAAACAAACACAAGAAAGAAAAGCGAGAACATAGCTAAAGGAAGAGATATGAAAAAATACAACATGAAATCAAAATAACATTGAAATCGTGCCATTTTTGAAAAGCCATTGATTGATAATGAACCTGTTTCCATTACAAAAAGTTAGACATTGTTAAAACAACAAGATGAAACAATGCATTTCTATTAGACTATTTTATACCAGTTTATATCAACTGGAAAGAGCAAAAATAGGTCATATATACAGTGCAAAAAGAGCTAAGCCGGTTTTACTATGCTTGCTTGTGCATTATAAATAAGCTATAATAGTACATTAAAGTCATATGATCATGTTGAAAAAAATATACAATGTTTTCATAGTTTGAAGTATACAATAATAGTAACACAATAATCATTTGTTAAATGACTGCTTATATGTTTACATATTGATGTTTCAAATTCAATGTCATATTTATCTTTATCATTTCCCGAAATTAACAACATAAATGAAATGCATGTTCTACGAAGTTTTCAAGTGCAATCAAGTTACCTAACTTGCTTATTATTGCTTTGCTTGGATGTATTATGGAAAAATACTACAAAATATTTAGTGAATCAAAAGTACACATTTAAAATATCACAATGCAAATACTGTACTATTAGTCAAAGTTTGTTCACTCTGCATTCTTTGTATGTGTGTGTGTGTTCAAATTAGGTACAAATGAATCGTATGAAACATCCAAATGTAACAAACATGTAACAAGCTATCTGGTACGTGATCATCAACGTACGTATATTAGAATATACTTATAGCGGAACAGAAAGTATTTCAGTTTTGTGGCAGACTCAGAGAATGGTCTTCCCCATCGTTAATGCAGGTTCTATCATGACGAGACAAGCTCCCAATGTGATATGCCAGTTGCAGTCTTTGCATTGTATCCAGTTAACCACTACAGTGTAGGCTATTCCAGTGTCTTTGAGATATATTGCTAGACAACGCTTTCCTTCCCAGAAGACGATACGACAATGTTCAGTGTTTCAACATTTCCGTGCTCTTTTCCAGTACTAAGTCTTTCTGACATGTTTACCACACGCCATCCCTGAATGAACTGAGTCAGAGTTAAAATATGCCCAAGGATGAACGCTGTGTTCTGCGTGCAGTAATACATACATGGAGCTCAAAACACTATTCCTCTCCACAGATATTCATACAACATTTTCGTCTCTGCATAGCCAGTGTATATCTCCACAAACATATATATATATATATATATATATATCCAGTAGAAGCTGTGGCCTACAACCCTATCTATAATATGTAGGCCTTTAACTATTGCCAGTGTGAACTTTTGAGGTATATTAAAAATATGAATAGGCCGTTATTTATTGTGGCCTATACAGAACCTAATGATCTTTGCTCCAGTGTATACAACTATAACTATGGATGTTTCATGTTTTAAGGCACATATCACATTTCTTTAAAAACATAACATACAGAATTGTAGAAAATAGAGTAGCAAAATACGCCAAGCGCATCATTACGTTTTGGTCCCCTCCTGCTTTTTGAACTGTGAGCGGTACCGATGTGGTTATGAACTGCGCTGCGTACAGTTCAATCAGTCCTAAAAAATGAGTCGCACAGCCATTGTTGTTATATTGATATTACATGTTTCAAACAGAACTAATTCATCACGTGGCAATGAAGCGTTGTCATCTACAAATGGCTTTTAACCGGATCCAACAATGATATATACTGATATACTGACAACAAAAATTAAAAACAAAATAAAAACATGAACCAGTGTTCTCTAATGTGATCTCTACAGCACTAAAATATCACCAATAAAAACCAACAGTGGTAGCTTGGCCCCGGTACCCCGGTCTCTTTCCTGCTAGACGAAGGAGCCAATGTGTCACCTGTGCCACGTGTCACCTATTGGACCCAACGAGTGGGAGACTTGGCTTGGTGTTGTAAGGCACTTTGGTCCGGATCCTTCAGTGTCTTATTGACAGCTGCTTTGAATGAGGAAATGGTAGTCTGAGTATAAGGCGGTCGTTTTGTTCTCCTCCTCGCTGGAACAAGTGACGTCACTCTATCGGAAGAAAACCCCCCCAGAGAACCACGTTAGCAAACATCAAAACATTATGATTATGAACATTATGAAGATTAAAACTCACATGTAAACTAAATCATCTATACAGTCTATAGAGAGAAAATTGTATATATATACGTTTATATATAGGGTATATACTGTATATATATATATATGTTTTTAAGATCATTCAATTGGGAAATACACATTTAATAATAATAACAATATTAATAGTGTTGAACTTGTTTACTCACCGACAGAGTGACACGGAAGTGATAGATGACATCCTGGAAAGAGAGAGTTGGTAGGGAACGCAGGTGGCGGGTCCCCTGGGAAAATCAATCCAAACAGTTGGTAACTTCATTACAACATCCATCCACACAAAACCCAATATCAAAAGCTATTTTTGAAAATGTTTGATGGGATTGATGTGTATTTTTTAAGTATTAATATATACCCTTGTAGCAACATTCTTTCCGGTGTCGAGTGTTGACTCCTTGTGGTGCGGACATAGCCGTCCCCTGGTGTAGCCACATTGTTGCACCCACACGCTTTTGTTTGACCTAATGAGAACGAGAATGAATATACACTCCTCTGTGAGGAGTGGACTCCTTCATGCAAGGCAGATATTAAGGGGAAGGCATGAGTGTGTGTGTGTGTGTGTGTGTGTGTGTGTGTGTGTGTGTGTGTGTGTGTGTGTGTATAAGCATGATTTGTGTACTCACGTCATGTGCAAAGTAATTTGCGACGTGGATGAGTTCCTCTTTCCATGGAGGGATATGGTGTAGCTAGGAGTTACAAGCAGGGAAAACGTTATTAGACGTTATTAGCACAGAAAATCCTCAAGCGAGGATTGCCGCCATGTTGAAATGACGTCATCGCCATACATTCATTCTGTATTTATTTCTCCGCTTCTCGATGAGTGATTGCACCTTTAACTGAAGTGCCCATTATACGTAGCATTAGTGAGATTTAATGTCAAACTCTTGAACGGGAGGAGCGGTGCTGAAGTGCCTGCCCACCTGCAGCTCTCTGGCGTTGGGCAAGTCCGTGCCGTGATCTGTTGGCCGGTCTCCAGGATGTGCAGACCAATCAGAGCGGGCGCGAGCCTTTCCCCTATGACATCGAGAAAAGCCTTCAGTATGTGTGCCACTGTAATCATAGCAAGGCACTTGGAAAGAAATCCGTCAAAGTGAAAGGCTTCGCTGTGTTTGCCCCTCGCATACAGTGTGTGTAGAGGAAGAGCTAGAGTCCCTTTATAGCCAAGCTACCCTGTGTGTGTACACTGCGCTGTCGGCGTGGTGGCTGCTGCTGCTGTGGCTGCTGCTGCTGCTGCTGCTGCCCCCCCGGAACGCGGTTGGTAGCTCCCGTTTCCTCCTGGCCTGAAGGCAGGGGTCTGCGGGACTTGGCCTGGTGCAGGGGTGCAGACGTGTGACTGAGGCGGTTTCTGCGGTCCTTTTCCATGGGTCTCGACTTGGCTTTCTTCAGGATGGCGATGGCCGTCGGGCCCGCCGGGCTGCCTGGGTCTGGAGGAGGAAGTGGTTTAGTCCGATGAGATACGGCTGCACAATTAAATAACGTATTGATCACCGCTTTGCTTCCTGCAAGTCCAGATGTTCCCATTTGGCCCAAATACACTTATCATAACACCAATGTCAGGAGCATAATTACAGCATCATAATCTGATACTGATCATTGTGAAAGCAATAGCTTCTGAGCCATACACCACTAAAGCATCAGGCACTGAGGTGAAACAACAACCATCACCATGGTAAACACGTAACCAATGCGGCTTTCTCACCTGTCACCGATTGGTTGCCTCGGGGCGGGAGAACCGTTGCCGATTGGTTGTTCATCACTGTGGTAGAACAGCAGGCTTCTGGATTGGACAGATCAAGGGGGGGTGGGGGGGGGTGGAATAGAAAGGGAGCAGGGGGGCTGTGTTAGGCTGTAGTTTTGTGGCAGGTGTGTTCCATGCTGTGTGACGGCGGTGCACCTATAGGTGGAGATGAGGCAGCACCCACCTGGTGAGGCGGTGGCAGCGCTGGAAGCCGTGGACTCGGGGGTGAAGGACCCCCGACGAGAGGAGCCCAGCGCAGCTCTGGACCTGTGAGAAGTATAGGCCTTAATAAGGCATACTGCCAAAGTAATGTGTAGATAATATAGGTTGATATATTATTTATTATTCATCAATTTATTTAAATTGTTACAATATGACCATACCTATTTTCTAAAAAGTATTACAATTAAAATGTTCAATGCAATCTAACAACAATGCCACTGAAACCATAAGCTCACATACCATATTTACTTCACATGAGCAACATTACACAGAGACATACAAATATAGTGAAGATACGAGCATAATAGTGTAATAAAAGCAGTAAAAGTCAAAGGCGGCGTCAAGGGGGAGGAGCCAAGGTGTGGGAGGGCCTACCAGAGAGGACAGACAGGAGGACAGAATGTAACAGTGGCAGTGAAGACAGGGATCCAGGAGACGGAGACGACACAGGGGGAAACGAGGCTACAGCCGAACAGGACAGGAGAAGAAGAAGAAGAAGAAGAAAAAGAAGAAGAAGAAGAAGAAGACCAGAAGTTGGAGCACGGAAACAAGAAGCACGCGGCAAAGAGGACTCATGAAGGTGATTGTGTAAAAGACTCTTAGGGGACACAAGACTCTAATGGAGGACTTACCCGCTTTCGACGGCAGTTCCTTTATGGTGGAGGGTGAGCACGTACAGCACAGACATGGAGATGACACTGAAACAGACAATCAATTAACCCACGAAACAATCAAGCAATTACTCAATTACAGATCAGCCAATGAACCCATCGCTGACACAGCAACTGTGCCCCGGATGAGTCCCTCATTGCCATGTGTCCTTCCTCTACTGACCTGAAGGCCATGACGACCACCAGGGCCATGATGGTTCCCTGCATGATCTTCTGGCTGATGCAGCCTGGGTCCGGGGGCGGAGTCTGCAATGAGGACAGACAGAGAAAACCCCATGAATCCCAATGGCGCTAAAGGTTGCGAGTGCACCTGAGATGCGTCAAGGCACCGCAGGGACCTGAAGACGGGCGGTGGTGTCGCTACCCACCTTGCTCCCCGGTTTAACGGGCTTCTTCTTCAGAGGCCCGCTGCCGTTCCTGCTGAAGTAGCTTCCCGATTGGCTGCACGACGAACGAAGGAATATGTATTAGCATATTGGATATACAATATTGGGGCAGCAGTAGCTCAGGCAGTAAGAGCGGGTCTGGCAACAGGAAGGTTGCTAGTTCGATCCCTGGGCTCTGCCTAGCTAAGTGTCAAGGTGTCCCTGAGGAAGACAGCTAACCCTAACTGCTGACCCGTTGGTTGTTACCCTAAAAAGTACACCAAACCCCCATGACGCACTGTTTTCCTGCCATACCCTCACCCCGGCCGGAACCTCAACCGAATCCTCCCCTAAACGTCTCTATGCTCAACCCCCTTGTACCTGGAACATCACCGGGTTTCTACCACACCCATGGGTGGGGGTTGCCTCACCTGACGGTGCCTCCGCTGACGGTGCTCTTCATGCTGTCCAGCCGCCGCAGCTTGGCCAGCTTGCGGCTCCAGCGCTCCAGCTCGTCGATGCGAGTCTCCAGGTTGTCCGTCAGCTTGCACAGCTCCTTGACCGCGCCCACGTTCTCCATGAAGATACGGTCCTGGCGAGGGGCAGAGAGAGGAGGGAGGGCGGGGCGTAGTCAGTGTCGATGGTAGGTGTGTGTGCGTATGTGTTTGTGTATGCGTGTGTGTGTGTGTGTGCATGTACATGTGTGTGTGTTCGCAGATGTGTGTATGCATGTATGCGTGTGTGTGTGTGTGTGTGTGTGTGTGTGTATATGCATGTCCATTACCTTGTTAACCACCAACAGCTTGGGAATGGTTTCTCCGTTGGCAAACACCACGTCTCCTCCCTCTTTCACCGCCTCTGGGAGGATCTGCTGTACTTCCTGAGCTATAAGTCCTATAGGGAGGGGGTGGGGGGGGGGGGAGTCATTATAACAAGAACTCAGGTGAAATAATTCTCAGGAAGAGTCTGTGGAATTAATGACAAAAAATATCCACTCTCCCTCATGCTATGTTCGTTAGATTAAAAAACACCATTCAGGGAGTAGAGTGAACAACAAAATGGAGGAATGCTTTATTGTTTTAATAATCATCGAATTTCCCTCAGAACATTACCAGTCTGTGCAGTGTTTTCTATGCCCACGGAGGCAGCAAACTCAGGCTTGAAGTGGTAGTGCACCAGCCTCATCTGGGAGATATGCTTCAAGTTGTCTGTCGTGTCCACCTACACACACACACACACACACACACACACACACACACACACACACACACACACACACACACATGCACGCATACATGCACACAGAATGACAATGGAACCAGCACAGATGTGAGGAAATGACTGTGGCATGTGACACAATGAAAATGTATGGGCCAGGATTGCAATGAACACACAGGCACATCCAAGAGTTAGACAGTAAAGTCTTAGGGAATCATGCTGATGATCTTATCTTCAGTCTACAAGAAAACAAAGCAGAAAGAATCAGTTCTGGCGTCGTGCTGACCTCCTCGACGTTCTCCTTGGCCCTGATGTCAGAGGGATGCACCAACGACCCCATGATCTTGATGTTGCCGTGGACGACCAGGGCTTCATCCGGCCGGTCGGTGTTGATGCCCACTCTGCCGTGGTGGTAGACCGAGTCGGGCATCTGGCCGCGTTGCCATAGCACCTCGCTGTCACTCTCAAACTGGCCCGGGTTCGAGGCCTGAACCAACACAAGGATGTTCGGAGAGAGGTTAGAGGCGCTATGCTGCTGTAGTATACTCTCGTCTGGCGTACACTTAGCATTGCTGGATGCTACTAGCATTGCTGTCCTAGTTTATCCCTGTTTTAAAACATAATTCAAGCAAATGAAACATGCTTTGCATAAACACGTAATCAGAATCTACGTACATGAAAACATTGAGCATTGAATTTTAAGAGGACAAAAGCTGAGGAATATACATGCGGCCCATTCTCTGGAACACGTTTGGGAAAAAGTATGAAATTAAAATGATACGATTTTGTAGAAAATTTGCTTAATTCCTAAATTCATGTTCAGTCACGGAAGAGAAAGAGCAGGAAATGGATGAATATACAAACAATGGTGAGGAAGAGAGAGAGAGAGAGAGAGAGAGAGAGAGAACAAGAGAGAGAGAGACCGAGAGAGAGAGTGAGAGAGAGAGAGAGAGAGAGAGAGAGGGAGAACGAGAGAGAGAGAGAGAGAGACAGAGAGAGAGATGGGGGTGGTTGTGATTGGTGGAGGAGGGAGGTCAGACAGACACGGCCAGACTGACAGATGTTACCCTGACGATGATCCTCTCGGACACCTGAGCAGCCACCGTGTAGCTCTGACTGTGGGACTGAGCCTGCAGTGCCACCACCAGCATGAAGTACCTGGGACACGCACACACACACACGCACACACAAATACAGTCAGACACACACACACACACACACACACACACACACACACACACACACACACACACACAGCCACACACACACACACACAGTGATACAGTCATACACATGCATGCAGACACACACACACACACATACACACACACACAGAGTCAAAGACATACACAGAGTCCACACACACACACACACAACACATTGATATACAGTGATGACCAGTGGATATGAGTGAAATCCTTACGCGCCACACACACACACACACACACACCACACACACACACACACACACACACACACACACACACACTACACACACACACACACACACACACCACACACACACACACACACACACACACACACACACACACACATTGATATACAGTGATGACCAGTGATGTGAGTGAAAATATTTTTCTTTTATTTAAATCTACCTGTCAAATGATGCTTCACATTTGTTATTTTAATCTGTTTTATTTATTTAAGTTAAGCTGCTTTTGTATTGCCTGTTTTGCACAGAAAAGCACTAATCAATATATAAGTCAATCAGTCCAATACAGTTGACAGGGGGTACCTCTGGTCGGGGTTGGGTTGGCCCTTCTTCGCATGTTGTTGGCCGTGGGTCCGCTGAAGTGCAGCCCGCCCCACAGTCACCTTGGTATACCTGCTGCCGGAGGCATGGGTCACCCTGAGAGACCCCAAATCCAAACATATAAACTGTAAACTCTACAACCGCAGGAGGACGTGGACGCAGAGATGTGGACGCGAAGCTCGGGGAGAGGGCTTTAACACTTACAACACCGGCTTGAAGGGCCTCTTGCTGCGGTCGGACTGGGACTGCTCCACGCTGATGGACTGGTTCATGGCCTCCAGCTGGGAACAGAGGAGGACGCAGAGAGTTTAGACCCGAGTTGAACTCGTCTCAGTGGCTGAGAGAATAAGCGTGCCATTGGCCAACTCTTTCAGGTTCTCTTCCCCATTCCGCCTTCTGCATGATCGAGTTTTTAAAGTCACGTGAAACAACAGCAAAAAACCTCAGAGCTAGCTAACAATGGCACGCTGAAACGTCTTATTCTTTTGTTTAGCTATTTTATGCCAGGCTGGCCTCCCCGCGTGCTTCACTGTTCCGCCAAACAAGTTATCCTCCATCGCAAGACCACCATCGCTGCATCCTGTTGGGCTTAGGGCCACCCAAGACAATTGTTGATTAGATTTAAAGAGAATACAAACATGATTTTCTTCCCAGAATGACCATGGGTTCAGCCAGACCTGTCTCCGGTGCTAAACCAAGTGTTGGATGTCGGTCTGGCCTTGCGTCAGGTTACCTTCACGCCGTTGAGACTTCAGGTAGAAGCAGATCGATGGGCTGCAGGCCCTCGCTGGTCTTGATGTTACTTGGGGTCCCCCAGCATACCGATGTACACAGTGACCTGGAAGTGGTTCTCTTCTGGCAGCACGAAGGGCGTCGTCGGCCAGGGAGAAGTTGAAGCCCTTGTCGGCATCCACGCGGTAGTGTGGGCATTGGCCTGAAGGAGAAACAATGAAGATTTGAAAAAAAGCCAATTGTTGTTGCTGTTAAATCGGAAAATAGTGGCTTCATATCTTTTTTTTGGAAATTGCAGCTTCACTTTTGTTTTCTATGAGTCTGAGATGGACTAAAATGGTCGGATAGTTTCTAAGTGAACGCATTTTTCTGTGGGAGTAAAGAATGTTCTTAACAACAATACGTGCAGCGCGCAGAGTTCCTGCCAAACAGCAGGGGGCGACCTTGAACTCACAGCGGCACTCTATAGGACCCCCTTTTACAAAGACCCCCAAGACATGACCTTTACCGCTCGCCCAGCTTCGGCGCTTGGGTCGTGGGGTCCGAGTGCGTCACAGGCCGGGTGTTGATGACAGTTTGAGCATCGCGACGGGAGTCCGCCGAGTTCACTCATCCTCAGCCATTTCGAAATTTCCAGGGAAACGTGTTGGCTAGGTTTGCCCGCGTTCTTTCTCAAACTCCCCCTTCCCAAAATGTTCCTTTCTCCACCATCACCCTCTCTCCCCCCCCCCCCGATCTCACTCCCCCACACTGCTCACCTCCCAGGGAATTTGAACATCTCTGAAAGTTTTTTTTTTAAAACACTCACCCCTTCCCTCCCCTACACCCCCCCCCCCCCACACACACACACACACACACACACACACACACACACC
The DNA here is from genome assembly GCA_002895965.2 of Coryphaenoides rupestris. Lineage (NCBI taxonomy): Eukaryota > Metazoa > Chordata > Actinopteri > Gadiformes > Macrouridae > Coryphaenoides > Coryphaenoides rupestris. Next base: position 15,646 of record PIJE02001261.1, on the reverse strand, counting down.
ACCATCCCCCGCCTCATTATAAGCGTTCCTTCTCTGGTTTTTTTGGTAGTTTTTTTCCTCTCCACAGAGAAAGACTATAAGTTCAATGAAGCCGTGAACCTCTCAAAGACGCGTAATAAATCAAAAGCGTTTTTAAGCACTTCCAAAGACACGGTTAACTGAGTTTCCACCCACAACTCTTTGCAGTTGGCATCGTACAGCGGCGTCCACTTGCTCTGCTGGTGCGGGCTGCCACTTAATGCACTGGTAGTTGGGGTCCAGGTACGTGTTTTCCGCGTCCTGCATTATGCCTGTGAACAGACGTGACAATTTAAATACAAAAAAAGAAATGAAAAGCCTCAATATTTTCTGGTCGTGTTTGTATTAAAAATGATAATTGTGTCGTTGATGGCGAGGCAACAGGTAGGCAAGTGCATTAGAATAATTGAGCTGAAAGAGGAACAGGAGTTTAGCAGAGAGGTGAGACCATTTGCTGGTTTTGTATTTTCCCAATGAAAATGAAAAGGACAAAAGTTGCATCTTGGGCCCTTTTTTTGAGTTTGGAATTATTATTATTATAATTATTTTTTGGTAGCACGTTCCAATAAGGGTACATTAATTCACCATTAAGTAATATGAGTTCATCCAGTAATAAGCATTAACTAATGATGAATTACCAGTTAACTAATGGTCTAGGTAATCGTTTACTAAAAGGTTTTCATGTTTACTAAGTGTGTTCCATGTTAACTAAACTAATGACGTTCATGTTAACTAAGGTACTAAAGTATACATGATTTAACAGGGATAATCCACTAACCCTAACCCACTGCCCCTAACCCGAATGAAAAATCCTAACCCTAAACCCTAACCCCTATACTAATGCCATGCTATAATGAATGCTTACTACTGCATGAACTGATGTTAATGAGTGGTTCAATGAATGTACCCGATAGTGTAAAGTATCTTATACTTATACCTTATTTTGTATTTATTTGAATTGTTTACAACCAATAGGGGTGAGGGAAACACAGAGGTGAAGGACGAGAGGAGAAAGATGCCTGCCTACCTACCTGGCTCTTGCTTGATGATACCTGTAAGGATCTGGGAACTCAGCGTGCTGTTGGGGGAGTCCGAGTGCTTCCGCTTCTTGGCCGGGTGCACAGTTATCCCGCTGCACACACACACGCACACACACACACACACACGCAAGCACACACACACACACACACCACACACACAGGGTTCAGCGCGCGTACACGGGGGGGGGGGGGGGGGGTTGACCACAGTGGTTAAAACTATAAGCACGTGTAAAAAATGTAAATGTAATCGCAGTAGAACGTTTTTTCTCTCCACAGCAGGCAGCATCTACCGAAAAGCATCGTATACACGAGTCTTTAAGATTCTTATTGATGTGACGAAAATTAACAAAAGTAAAAGTAAAACTCCCCTGCGTGCATCCAGGTCTCCCCTTGACTTGCGTTGGACGAGAGGTTTTTTAGTGGCTGCACAGAACAGCTTGTTGTTGTTTTTTGTAGTTTATATATTGTTTTGGTATTACCTATCACCTTCCTGTGCTTTCTGCTGTGACAGGGAAAACTTCCCGTCTGTGATTCAGAAAGTACGATTTTAATTGCTATTCGTCATTTGGAAATCACTCATGAAAGCGTCTTCCGTGAACCATTTGACGCCGAGGAGTAAATTCACTACAGATGTTTGCTCATTATAATTCTTCATCGGCTCATGTTAGCGCGGCTAGCCGATGTTGAAGTGCTCTCACTCAATACTGGACCAATTAAAAAAAATCACGATCATAACCCAAAATAATGGGTCAAAATCCAGGTTGAAAAACCCAGTTATACTTTAATTTCCCTTCACCCCACAACATCCCTTTATCAACCATCAATGCATCCATCCATACATCCATCCATCCATGCCATCCTCCCACCTCCCTCCCTACCTCCTTCCATTCACCCATTCCACCCTTGCCTTCCATCCATCCATCCATCTATCCATCCATCTACATATCCATTCTCCTCCATTCTCCCCTCCCTATCTCCCCAGCATCCCAGCCAGCGACTCACTCTTGGCCCTGTGGGGTGCTGCAGCATCTGATGGATCATCTGCGACTGCTGCATGTCTCCTCCTCCGTTGCCCCCGGCAACCGGGCCGATGGGGTACTGGGTGATCAGCGGCTCGGGCTTCAGGTACATGTCCCGGTGCATGCTGGGATATTGGCCGTGGGGCGGCAGGGGCGGCGGAGGAGTCCATGTGACACATGTTCTCTGGCGTCATGGTCCTGAGCATATGAGGGTCTGAGCACAACGGTTTAGGTCAACGTGATGTCATGTGGCGATGTCATGTGATGACGGACACGGTGTACTTTAGTACATTACATCGGGGTGATGATGCACGCAAAAGTCCACAATGTTCTCTCCCTTCCGAAGGGCTGATGAACGTGTTACTTTTGAATTCCGTTGTTGAAATAAATGAAAAATGAGCAAAGGGCTTCCAATGTTTCCCCACCCTTGGCTAATGCTGTTTTCCTTTGTTTCAAACTGGAGCTGCGCCCATCTGATAGGACAACCCCACACCCTTCTCACTAATGGCACGGAGAGCTAGACCAACACAGGTGTGTGGCAAGAGAACGCAGTGACTTTGAGGACTGTCGTTTGTGAAACTTCTGTGCAGCAGCGTTGTGGAACAGTTTCAACGCACTCACAGTAATAAAGAACCTGACTAAATAAATGCAACCAATAAAACCGATGTACTGTGCCGTATCGAAGCGGCAAACAGATACACAGCTAATATGTTAAAGTGAAATGATCTGATGATTACTGAAAATATGTAAAGTTGTGCGACGCATTAACCCACGTTAAACACATGAACAGTTCCATGCCAATGTATCCCCACCCGGGTATTGACTGGACAGGGCAGGATATTGATTAAAGAAACAAAGAAAGCTGCAAGGATGGACAGAGGTAAGCCCCACCTGTGTGAGATTACCATCACTCCAATCACACATATTTATTTTGTTAAGGTTTATGTTAAGGTTAATGTTTTTTGGTGTTATTTCCTCTCTCTCTCCTCTCTCTCTCGCTCTCTCTCTCTCTCTCTCTCTCTCGCCTCTCTCTCTCTTCTCTCTCTCTGTCTCTCTCTCTCACTCTTGTTCACTTACCATTCACCTGCTGGGGCGAGTAAGGCTCTGAGCTGGAGTCTGGAGGGGACTCAGGTAGTGTCCTGATAAAAAAGGGAAATAAATCAAAATCATGTTTCATTCATCGCCCTGTACCACAAGTGCACTGTTCCATTAGCCTAGGTGACCATGTTTGATCCGCCTCCCTCCACCCTTCCTGAGTAGTAAACGCTTTATTTGTACAAAGCTAAAAGTTTAATCTCCTGTTGATTGCGCCGTCGACCTGTAGTGGGGTGTGTTGTCTGGTTCCTTTGTGCGGCTAAATACATAAACTGCTTAGCATGGCAGCCATGCTATGTATGCCAGCAATATTAGCGCTGCTCTCACGACGCTAGCGGCCCTACGCTTGTGTGAACACTGTTGTGTACCATTGAAGGAATCCAACCTTACCACCCCCTTTAGATCTAGACCTTCATCCAGTCCCCCTGGACCCCAGACCTGGTCATAAGGCCTATATACGCTAAACCCTTAGACCTGCATTTAGACCTGCTTCCAGACCTCCTAAACCCATAGACCTCTGAAACCTCTAGAGCTTGATCTGCACCTGCGTCTAGACCTCCTAAACCTATAGACTGACATCTACACCTGTTTCTGGACCCCGTAAACATCTTAACCTGCATTTACACCTGTAACTGCACCCCGACAACCCCTAGACATGCATCTACACCTGCTTCTAGACCCCCTAAACCCCACAGACCTGAAACTATAGACCCCTATAACCCCTAGACCTGCATCCGGCTCACCCTGGAGCGTAGTGGCCCCTCTGTTCAGGCTTGATGTGAGCCGGCTGCTGCTGCTGCTGCTGCTGCTGGGGTCCCAGGCAGGGGTAGTTGTGTCGGAGGAGGCCCAGGGAGGGCCCTGGGGGGTAGGAACCCTGGCAGTTGGGGGGCGGGGGGCCGGGCGGAGGTACTCCCTGGCGCAACGGGATGGGGGGACTCACGCCACACAGTAAGCCCCCGGAGGAGGACCCTCCGGCCAGGGGAGATGGGTAGCTTGGTCCTGGGCCGCTGTGGACCTCCGAGAAACAGCTGGAGAGAGAAAGAGAGGGAGGGGGAGAGAGACAGAGACGGAGACAGAGAGAGAGAAGGAGTGACGAGGGAGATTAGCCTTATCGGGACAATTTCAACAACACAATGTGGTTGGCGGTTGGTGCATCTATTTTCCTCTGTGTTTCCGCATTGAAATGTGCTGTTGTTGTTTTTGGATGAAAAAGACGAGATGGGAGGTGGGGGGGGGGAGAGGGAGGAGAAGGAGGAGGAGATCCGGGGAGGAGGGGGAGATGAGGAGGATGAGGGGGAGGAGGAGGAGATGGGGAGATGAGGGGAGGAGGGGGAGGAGGAGGAGATGAGGGGGAGGGGAGGAGGAGGAGAGGTAGGAGAATGAGGAGGAGAAGGAGGAGGAGGAGGGGGAGATGGGGGGGGGAGGAGAAGGAGGAGGAGATGAGGGGGAGAGGAGGGGGAGGAGAGAGAGGAGATGAGGGAGAGGGCAGGAGACGATTGGGGGAGAAGGAGGGGGAGGATGAGGGGGAGGCAGAGGAGAAGGGGTCCATACTGACATGTCAGTGCTATCGTCCTCCTTGCTGATGTACTCCTCCAGGATACTGGTGTCGATGTTGGTTGGCTCCAGAGAGCTGGTAATATCATGACCTGTGGTGGACAGAGGGGACACACAGAGCGAGCGCTGTGGGACATCAACAGGCGTCAACGGGACCCCCAACCGTAAAAAGTTTCCACATACTGTACGATGATGTTGGAAGTTGGAACGGTTGAGTGGAAAACTTGTATGTGCCCTAAGATGACGGCAGATACTGTTTGTCTTTATGGACCAAAAGAAGAATGTTCCTCGATGAACTGGAATTTGACAAATGAGTAGACATGGCGAAATTACAGATATGACTCGAGAAATACATTGGAAAGGTGCCTTGACCAACAACAGTCGAAATACAACAAGGCCTGGCCAACAACAGCCAACTGTTGAATACATTTAATCATCAGAGACAAATGCAGGGGTAGTGAACTCTGCATTCCACCTCAGCACTTCTCGACTCGACTCTTCGCCGTGTGTGGCAAAAAAAGGAACTCTTCCATCCTTCCTCCGTTTAGACAAATTCTCCCTTCTTTCTTCGCTCCAGCCCCCGGGTCACTTTCACCCCTCGATTGCCAAAGTTCCCCAAATCCCAAACACATGATCCCTCCCCCCCCTCCCCACCCCAACACCACCAACACCACCAACACCACCACTTTAATCCGACTAGAACACACACACGTATACACAACTTTACAGATGAATAGCTCTCGCTCTCTCTCTCTCTCCCCCTCTCTCTCTTTCTTTCCTTTTACCTTTTCAGATGACATCACAACGAAACCAGCTAAACGTTTCGGGTCTCATAGGAATTTTGGTTTTCCTTTCCATGTTCCAAATGCCAGATAGAGATCGGCATTAAGGCAGGAGATGACGAAGCCAGCTAGAGGTTT